>CAUYQG010210644.1:0-10932 GCA_963574415.1 Tarsius wallacei | reverse complement strand
ATTATTCTTGGGAATATTCCATATAGGAGATAGACATGCCATGTCAAGGTTCTTCCAGTGAGTTTTTCCTCCAGAATTGGAGTAGCTCATAATTAGTATTCTAGGAATCAGAGTTCCACAAAGAAAACAAAAATTACTCATGTTTTAAACAGCTAATTTTTGTTGGTTGGTTGGTTGGAGTCAGGGTCTCACTCTGCCACCACCTGAGCTGGAGTACAGTGGCACCCTCACAGCCACCTCAGCCTCGGGGCTGCTGGACTCATGTGATCCTTCTGCCTCAGCCTTCCAAGTAGCTGGAACTAAAGGCGCGCACCACCATGCCTGGCTAATTTTTTGATTTATTGTAGAGATGAAGTCTCACCAAGTTGCCCAGGCTGGTGTTGAACCCATGGGCTCAGGCAGTCCTCTCACCTCAGCCTCCCAAAGTGCTGGGATTATAGGCGTGAGCCACAGCGCCCAGCCTCCTTTCACTTTCAAGAGTGTCACAATTTAGACAAGAAATTATCTGACCACCCTAATAATATACTCCATGTTTTTGACAACTAGACTGCTGACAAAATTCACATTTCTGATTCTTAGTGTTCTTTATACTAGACTAGTGTGCTTACATAAAGCAAACAACATTGACCAACAATTAATTGAGTCTTTTGATTATGATGTTAGAGTCCTACCTTGAAATCATTTTCCTTCTGGAATGAACTTCACACGTATGCTACAGAGTACTTCACAGAGGAAGTGAAGAACCAGGTAATCTGGCTTGCTTTATTGGCCCAAATTTTCCTTCCAAAGGCTACAAACCAGTTATTATGAAGAAACAAAAGTTAAGCAAATATTTAGTTTTAAATTGGCATTAAGGAGAAACATCCAAAATCAAATTTGGCCACATAGACCCAAGTCACTCCAAAAGCTAAGGGGATCTAAAATATACAATGGGTGCTGCTTTCGTAAACCTTACAAAAAAGTCTTAACAGGTAAGTGGCTGTACCTTCAAAAACAAAAGAACAGCAGGTTGCCGTGCTCTTATTAAAACAAATGACCAACTACTATACCATCTTTAAGTGTCTTGCATCATTCCAGAATCAAGGATGAGTCCTTAAAAAAAATAATGTGACTTTGGTGGATACACTTTAAATTGCTTTAATGAAGAAGCAGTTATCATTTGCTGCTAAATATTCTGGAAACATTTCTGGAGTATACTCCAAAAGTGTGCAAATAGCTAGATTTAAGGAGGAATTTCTGAATTATGTGAGCACTGGCAAAAAAACCTGAGGAATGTACTCACGTGTGACCAGTGCTTTAAAAACCTTCAATTATTAAAGTTCTATACATGTGATGGAAAGAAAAAGAAGACCGACCTTGGCTAACAGCATCAGTCTGAGCCACACTAAACCCTATCTATAAAAGTTCAGTTCAACTAAGAGTGCACTGAAGCATTCAGCAACCAAAATGAGGATATTAATGAGACCTTCTCCATTGGGTATATTTAATTTCTGAAGAACTATTGACATTACATTCTCAAATAATGTTTGATAATCAAACACTCAGTCTTGGGTGTACTTGTGTATCCTATAACCTGAATTTTTAACTCATAATTTTTCTCATTTTATTTCATTTATTTTTTATTTATCTGAGTTGGAGTCTTACTCTGTCACCCAGGCTGGAGTGCAGTGGCACACTCACAATCACCACAGCCTCGACCTGCTGGGCTCAGGCTGGTGATCCTTCCACCTCAACCTTCCAAGTAGCTGGAACCACAGGCGCACACCACCACACCTGGCTAATTTTTTGATTTATTGTAGAGACGAGGTCTCGCCAAGTTGCCCAGGCTGGTCTGGAATCCATGGGCTCAGGCAATCCTCTCGCCTCTGCCTCCCAAAGTGCTGTGATTACAGGTGTGAGACACTGCACCCGGTGACATTTTAGATGGATGATCTAAACATACCTACACAAAACTCTCAATTCGATTCCTGCTCAGTATTGGTGTCCTATAAGACAGACTAACTGAGTGTCCCAAAACAAAATAAGCATGAAAAGAAAAGCTGATTCCATGGTCAAATACGTTGGGAAACGTGTTTATATGTTTCACTCTAGCAATGAAAAAGAACTCTATTGCATGAAATATTTTTATTTATTTTAGATGCAATCAGCACCTGTGCAGGTTTGTTACATGGGTATACTGCATGATGGTGAGGTTTGGGCTTCTGTGGAGTCTGTCACCCAATGGTGAGGCAGGTACTCAATAGGCGGGTTTTTAACCCCTGACCCCCTTTCCCCTTGTTCCCTTTCAGAGTCTCCAGTGTCTGTAGTTCCCATCCTTATGCCTGTGTGTGTCCAGTATTCAGCTCCCACTTATAAGTGAAAACATAACAGTATTCTGTTTCTGTGATAATTCACTTAGAATGATGCTCTCCCTCTGAGTCCATGTTGCTACAAATGACATCTCTTTTTTTTTTTTGAGTTGGAATCTCACTCTGTCACCCAGGCTGGAGGGCAGTGGCACGCTCCCGGCCACTGCAGCCTCGACCTGCTGGGCTTCGGCGATCCTTCCGCCTCAGCCTTCCAAGTAGCTGGAACTACAGGCACGTGCTACCACACCCAGCTAATTTTTTAAAATTTATTGTAGAGATGAGGTCTCGCCAAGTTGCCCAGGCGGGTCTCGAACCCGCGGGCTCAGGCAATCCACTCACCTCAGCCTCCCAAGGCGCGGGATTACAGGCTGAGCCACCTTTTTATGGCTGTGTAGTATTATTCTATGTGTATACGTACTATGCTTTCCTTATCCAGTCCACTGTTGATGGGCATCTACGTTAGTTCCATGTTTTGGCTGTTGTTAATGGTGCTGCGAATAATCGTGAGTGCAGGTGTCTTTTTGGTAGAATGATTATGTCCTTGGGGTACAGAGCCAGTAGTGAGATTGCTAGGGCAACTGGTAAATCTATTTTTAGTTCTTTGAAAAATCTCTAAACTGCTCTCCATGGGGGCTGAACTAGTTTACATTCCTACCTACAGTGCATGAGTATTCTCTTTTCTCTATGACTTAACCAACATATATTGTTTTTCTATTTTTTTAAATAATAGCCATTCAAACTGGTGTGAGATGCTATCACCTTGTGGTTTTTTGCACTTCTCTGATGATTAATGATGTCGAGCATTTTTTCATATGTTTGTTGGCTGCTCGTATGTCTTCCTTTGAGACATGTCTGTTCATGGGCTTTGCTTACTTTTTAATGGAATTATTTGTTTTTGTTTGTTTTTCCTGTTGGTTCTTTTGAGTTCCTTATAGATTCTGGATATTAGGTCTTTGTCAGATGCATAGTTTGCAAATATTTTCTCCCAGTCTATACGTTGTCTGTTTAATCTGTAGATTTTTTTTTTTTCCTGTGCAGAAGCTCTTTAGTTTGATTAGGGTTCGCTTGTCAATTTTGGTTTTTGCTGCATTTGTTTCTGAGGACTTGTTCATGAACTTATTGAGTAGGCTGAGTGTTTCCTAAGCTTTTTTTCTAGGATTTTTATAGTTTGGGGTCTTACCTTTAAGTCGTTAATGCATCTTGAGTTAATTTTTATATATGGTAAGAGTTAGGGGTCCAGCTTTGTTCTTCTGTATGCGGTTAGCCAGTTTTCTCCACACCATTTGTTTAATAGGGTGTCCTTTCCCCAATGTTTGTTTTTGTTGACTTTGTCAAAAATGAGTTGGTTGTAGGTCAGCAGTTTTACTTCTGTGTTCTCTATTCTGTTCCATTGGTCTGTGTGTATATTTGTGTACTAGTACCATGCTGTTTTGATTACTGTAGCCTTGTAGTAATGTTTGAAGTCTGGTAATGTGATTCCTCCAGCTTTGTTCTTTTTGCTTAGGCGATTGAGGTTCTTATCTGTGGTTAGTACACTGTGTTGTATGTGAAATATTTAATACCCTCTATAAAAAGGGCATTTTAAATAATATGAGGGGGTTTAAAACAGGATGTGGTCTAATTTTCAGTTTTGATCCTCTGCCCCACCCCTAATCTCATAAACCCTTGCTTTTTGGCTAAACATCTACCATGTATGTAGAGACACTTCCATTCCACAGAATATAGTTTAGGAATGCTGACTAAATTACTGACAGAAGGTCAGAAATCTTTATGTATTTTTGTGTCATTTTGAGTTTTAGGAAGAATAATTGTTCCCCTTCCTGAGATAATGAAGAGGCCGAATGTTTTCCTAGGCACAGATGGCAGATTCGAAGTGCTCTGGCAAGCAACTTGGTGTCCCTAATATGTACAAAGTATTTTTACCTTCAGCTTATAGTAAAACATCACTCAGCATAAGATTGATAACCAGTTCAAAAATAATGTCTTCTGTCCATTTAAAATTGGATTAAAAAACCCGAGGAAGGTTTGCAATTACTGCCAAAATGTCTCAGAGGGCATTAGGTTAATAGAAGCTGGAGAGGGGTGGGAAAAGAGGCAGCTGCTAGTCACTGAGAATAAGGACTCTATTTGCTATGAGGTTTGTAGGGGCAGCACTTTGCTCTTGGGGTTTGGTAAGTGTATTTGTTTTAAAATTGAAATTATATTTTGTCAGATTTTAATCATAAACAGGGAAATGCATTTTCCTAAGTGTAAGAGTATACATTAGCTAATTTGGGCCATTATTAGAAAAGTCATCACCTTTAGCATATGGATTGGAACAATAGAAGTAATAACTTATGAGACATAATATACATTGTCTTTGATGAAGTTTTGCCTTAAGACCTATTGGGTGCATTAAGGAAGAGAACGGGATGAAGGTCAAGACTTGATTATTTTTGTAGATGATTGAGAGGGAGAGGAGAGATTCATTAAACTTTGTGCTATATTTTACTCAGTAAGAATCTTTGCTATTTGCTGTTAGAAATAGTTCTCCTTGCGTCTTAATTTTGCTTCCTCAATGAGAATGTTAAATGTTCTTTAAAATCCACCTTTAAATACATCACAAATATATTAAACAGCAGTTGTCTAAGAGAGTGCTAATTTAATGTAACAAATATTTGAGTGGATACCTACTGTTTGCAAGGCTTCAGGGAATACATCAATGAATAAGATAGTCTTTTATCTCAAGGAGTTTATGATCTTTTCTTGAGGAGAGTGATAAAAATACATAAGAACAATAAAAACAGGTGAAGGTAGTTGCCATTACAGAGGGTTTTGGGGATATTCCTAACTCATCAAAGGGATGAGGAAAGGCTTTACACAGAAATTGGCCTTTGAGATGGATTTTGAAGGTCAAGGTCAAATTCTGAGAGATGTTGTTGGTAGGCAGAAGATAGATAGAAAGCAAACAACTGCACAGAGTTGGAGACATTTGTGTTTGGGGAAAAGCAAGTAGTTCAGTCTGGCAGGAGTATACATAGTGTTAGGGAATAATGGGAAGTAGAGTTAGAAAAGAAATTTTTAAAGTACATTGTGTATCAGCCAGTGTAGGCAGTTAAACTGCAGTTAAAAAAAGGGACTTTCCAAGTCACAGCAGCACTACAAGTGATGTCTCCTTTACTTTACATTTCCCTTGTGGGTTGCCTGTTGCTCTGCTCCATGGCACCTTTGTTCTGGGCCCAGGCTGAAAGGCAGCTCTTAACCTGGGATCTCATCAGTTCTGGCTGAAGGAAAAGAGGATATGGCAGAACTGTGCAATAGCTCTCACAGTTTTCGCTTGAAAGTGGCATATGTTACTGCTGCTCACATTTCATTGACCAAAGCAAGTCACCTGGCCAAGCATACCCTCAATGGAGAAGGGAAATATAATCCTCTTACAGGAAAGGACAACACATATATTAAACAGTTTACCCAAAGCCTTGAAAGCCAGTGTGAGTCTTTTACACTTAAATCCTTAGATGGTTCAGAGCCATGGTAAGTTTTTGGACATGATTGTGTGTTTTGATTTTTAAAAAAATCAACTGGTTCTTAGAGAGAGAGAGGGAGAGAGAGAGAGAGAGAAGAGAGAACATAAGAATTCTCTAGGGTCCTTGTTATAAATGTAAATTCCCAGATTCCAAAAGGTCTGATTTAGAGAGCCCAGGAAGCCATATTTTTAGTAAGCAGCCAGGTGGATAGTGTGTAGATGACCCACAGACTTCATTTTCAGCAACCCTGGATTAAGCAATGAGTGGAGAGCAAGGAAGTGCAGGTGAGACGGGTAGCGAGTAAGGGGACAGCAGGCTGGTTGTGAGTGCGTGCAGAAGCCCAGGTGTGATGTGGGCACAGAGTAAGTGATCAGCATGGAGGCAGATCGATAAACCCGGAGAGAACAGAGAGAAGTGAATTCCTGAAGTAGGGACAAACAGCCAGGAAACAGGAGTGAAAGGAGCAAATCTTCTTAAAAGTTGAGATCGAGGACATCAGAGGATCTTGAACATCCCTGAGAAGTAGAAGGCAAGTCTATCCGATGCAAGAAAGATGAAAGCTTGAGGAGAGCAGAGGCAATAAACAGGAAGTGCCAGGAAATGGCTGCAACCAACTATTTGAAAAAAATGTTGACTAAAACGACCGCATAAATTTGTGCTTACATTGTGCCAGCAGGGGGCGCTCCAGTAGCGCATATGCCGATGGCTGGGCTCTCTCCCTCCAGGACTGAGTAAGGCCAGCTCTTGTTGAAGAGGACTATTAACCTACAGTGCAGTATTTTGGGCGCTTCATTTATTACTTTTATAGCCGTGAACCTTCATAGAAGGAACTTTTAAGGTTTCTCTTTAATTATTAAGGCATCCAGTTTTTTTTTGAACTGCCAATTCCTATAGTCAAAAGGAAATTAATTCCACAGAGTTTAAGGGAATTATTACTCGTTTATTGACTTCACTTAAGGCATAGAGTGGAGATTAAGATAGAGAGTAGAAAAGAGCCAGAAAAGAGAAAAGTGCATGTGTAGCACGACTTCTAGAAGTGGAATTGCTGAGCCCCAGGGGTTGGCATGGGACATTTTGTTAGACGCTATTCTATTGCTTTCCTTTTGCCCCAATGATACATGCAAGACTTATTTTTCAAGAACTCTGGAAGCCGACCATATAAGTAAGTTTTTAAAATATTTTCCACTCTGACAGGGAACATATGGAATTTTGGGTAGTTTTAACTTGAATCTCTTAGCTTGCCAAAGAACATGTACAGTTTTTCATATTTAAATCTTATTTTCACATTTTTCCCCTCTGTGGGCTGTATGTGCAAGTTCTCTTCCAATGGTTCTTTTACTTATTGATTTGTAGGATCTCTTTTTATGAGGTCAATCAAAAGACGCAGTTAACAATATAATGAATAAATTGTGCTTTTCAAGAGATGTTTAAATGATGAATGGCCTCCAGTCACTGTCTCCTGTATCTGCTTACTTCATTCATTAGTCACGTAACTTGTTGACACGTGTCTGAAACTACTTTTCACAACTTAGTAGGCTGAGGCAGGAGGATAGCTTGAAGCTAGGAATTCGAGACCCGCATGGGCAACTTGGTGAGACACCATCTCTACAAAAAATGTAAGAATTAGCTAAAGATGGTGGCACATCCCGGTAGTCCTACCTGCTCTGAGGCTGAGGCGAGAGGATCGCTTGAGCCCAGGAGTTCAAGGCTGCAATTAGTCATGATCACATTACTGCACTTCAGGCTAGGTGACAGAGCGAGACTTGTCTCTAAATAAAAAGTTTTAAAAAAATTTAAAAAATAAGTTTACCTCCTGCTTCAATCGCCTTTGGGTAGTCTGTTGTATGGAATCCTTTGCCTCAAGTGTGCCAAACTTTTTTTTTTTTTGAGTTGGAGTCTCACTCTTGTCGCCCAGGCTGGAGTGCAGTGGCACGCTCATAGCCACTGCAGCCTCCACCTGCTGGACTTAGGCGATCCTTCCGCCTCAGCCTTCCAAGTAGCTGGAACTACAGATACACATCACCATGTCCTGCTAGTTTTCTTTGTGATTTATTGTAGAGACGAGGTCTCACCAAGTTGCCCAGGTTGGTCTCAAACCTGTAGGCTCAGGCAATCTTCACGCCTCGGCCTCTCAAAGTGCTGGGACTGCAGACTGAGCCACCGCGTCAGGCCCCTTCTTTCATTTTATACTTCATCTCAATATGGAGAAAAGTCAGAAGTTAAATGGTGATGAATCAGGTGAATGTAGTGGTTGGAATATTTTTGCAGGTTTAAAATTACTCAAGGGGTATGTCCAGATTCCCAGTACTTAATATGGATCATTTTCAGAGAATGCCCTAAACATACTGGTCTACTGTGATAATTGTTCAAGATTCAATAGGCTCTTGGGGAGGGTAATCATAAAAGCCTCACCACTGATTTCCTGCCACTCCCAGGCATGCATACCTTAGTGATGACATTACGTTTGTTTTGTAACAGCTTCATTGAAATATGATTCACATCCTACATAGTTCACTTATTTAAAGTGTACAATTACCGAGTCCAGTGGCTCATGTCTATAATTCCAGCACTTTGGGAGGCCGAGGTGAGAGGATCGCCTGAGCCCATGAGTTCAAGACCAGCCTGGACAACTGGGCAAGACCTCATCTCTACAATAAATAAATAAATAAAATAGCTGGGCATGGTGGTGCTTGCCTGTAGTTCCAGCTACTTGGAAGGCTGAGGCAGAGGGATTACCCGAGTTCAGCAGGTTGAGGCTGCAGTGGCCGTGAGCATGCCACTCCATGCCATCCTGGGCTACCAGAGTGAGACTCTGACTCAAAAATAAATAAATAAATAAAGTGCACAATTAAATGGTTTTTAGTGCATTCACAGAGTTGTGCAACCATTGCCACTGTCAATTTTAGAACTCTTTTTATCACTCCTAAAGAAACCCTGTATGTCTTCAATGTTGCCCCCCAATCTCCTCGTGACCTCCAGCCCCAAGCCAACCACAAATCTACTTTCTGTCTCTATATGTTGCTTATTGAGGACATTTTATATAGATAGAACCATACAGTATGCCGCCTTTTGTGACTGGCTTCTTTCACTTAGCATGTTTTCAGGGTTCATTCATGTATTGTGTATCTATACTTCACTCTTTTTCGTGGTCTGTTGCATGGATATATCACATTTTGTTTATCCATTCACTAGTTTATGGACAGTTGGGTTATTTTTTCTACCTTTTGGCTATTATGAATAGTGCTGCTATAAGTATTTGTGTGCAAGTTTTTGTGTGGACGGGTATTTATTTTTCTTAGCATATACCTGGGAGTAGAATTGCTAAGTCAAATGATAACTCAATATTCAATGTTTTGAAGAATTGCCCAACTGTTTTCTATGGTGGCTGTGACAACTTATATTTTTACCAACAATATACAACTGTTCCAATCTCTCCACACCTTCACCAGCGTTTGTTGTGTTCTGTTTTTTAAATATATTTTTATTTTTATTTTTTAAGTCAGAGTCTCACTCTGCCACCCAGGCTGGAGTGAAGTGGCACGCTCACGGCCACCACAGTCTTGACCTGCTGGGCCCAGGTGATCCTTCCGCCTTAGCCTTCCAAGTAGCTGGAACTACAGGCATGCGCCACCACGCCCGGCTAAGTTTTTGATTTATTGTAGAGACGAGGTCTTGCCATGTTGCCCAGGCTGGTCTCGAACCCCTGAACTCAGGCAATCCTCTCGCCTCAACCTCCCAAAATGCTGGGATTATAAGTGTGAGCCACCACACCCAGCTGTGTTCTGTTTTTTATGAGCTTTTTTTTTCTATTATAGCCACCCTAGTAGATTGAAGTCGTATTTCATTGTAATTTTTTTTTCTGTTTTTTGGTCTGTGCTTGTGATGGTTAATCTTATGTGTCAACTTAACTGGGCAATGGGATGCCCAGATAGTTGGTTAAACCTTATTTCTGGGTGTGTCTGTGAGAGTGTATCCAGAAGACATTAGCATTTGAATGGGTGGACTGAGTAAAGGAGCTGGCCAGTGGGTGTGGGCCTCATCCAGTCTGTTGTGGGCCTGAATAAGACAAAAATGCTTAGGAAGGTTGCCTCAACTCTGCTTGATTATTGAGCTGGGACATCAGTCTTTTCCTGCCCTCAGACCTCCTGGTTCTCAGGCCTTTGGAGCTGGACTGAAATCTGCACCATCTTCACCTCTGAGTCTGCTGGACTACACCTCAGGCTTCCCGGGATGTCCAGTCTGAGAAGGCTCATCATGATTCTCAGCCTCCATAATCACGTGAGCCCATCAATACTTTATAATAAATAAGCTTCCAACCAGGCGAAGTGGAGACCAAAGGGAGGCCCAGACTTCACCTGTATGATAATCACTTGTATACCTAATCCTGAATTGTGCACCAAATCTTTAAAATAAAATTAAAAAATAAATAGATACGCAAACAAACAAAAAAAAAACCCCAAAAACAAATCCTATTGGTTCTGTTTCTCTGGAGAACCCTGACTAATATAATACTTTTTAAACCATATTTTTTTACTGTGATGAGATATGTAACACATAATAGTTACCAGCTTAACCTTTTTTTTTTTTTTTTTCTGAGTCAGAGTTTCAGTCTGTCATCTATTCTGGCATGCAGTGGCACAGTCATGGCACACTGCAGCCTCAAACTCCTGGGCTCTGGTGATTCTTCCACCTCAGCCTCCAAAGTAGCTGGAACTGCAGGTGTGGGCCACCAGGCTCAGCTAATTTTTGTCATTTTTTTTTTTGTAGAGATGAGGTCTTGTTGGTCTTGTTATGTTGCCCAGTCTCAAACTCCCGGGTTCAAGCCATCTTTCTACCTTGTCCTCCCAAAGTGCTGGGATTATCGGTATGAGCCACCACAGCCATCCCATTTTAAATTTTTTTTTTTTTTAGTTGGAATCTTACTCTGTCACTCAGGCTGGAGTGCAGTGGCATGCTCACGGCCACTGCAGCCTCAACCTGCTGAACTCAGGTAATCCCTCTGCCTCAGCCTTCCAAGTGATTATCATACAGGTGAAGTCTGGGCCTCCCTTTGGTCTCCACTTCGCCTGGTTGGAAGC
>CAUYQG010210643.1:0-30376 GCA_963574415.1 Tarsius wallacei | reverse complement strand
GGAAGGAGCAAAGCCTTGAAGAGATATGGGACTATGTCAAAAAGCCAAATCTATGCTTGACTGGTATCCCTGAAGCAGAAAGGGAAATGGAAAACACCTTAGAACAAGCATTCCATAAGGTCTTCCAAGAAAACTTTCCTCTGCTTGGTTGATTCTGCTCCCTATGCGTGCTAGTTTGTTGTTTATTTTGAGGATGGAGTTCTTTATTTCCATAATTTTAGAATAGGTTTTTTGAAATTGGCAAACTCTGCTTTTACTTTCTGTGTAATTTCATTGAGTTTCACTTCTCATTTCCCTTGGTTCCTGTTCATTTTTGCCATCCAATCTCTGATTTCTGTGACTGTCATTTGGGGCTGGTTGTTCTGGGGGGTCTTTCATTGTTGTTTTTGGCATTGTCTCTTTAGGACTCTGAGAATTGTTGGTGTTTTTCCATTGATTTTTTTTCTCATTTTTGACAGATCTTCTTTCCTTCTATATAATTTAGTCATTCAGTGGCAGAGGGAGAAGTCTTCACTTCTGTTGCTTGCTCCACCAGTGGCATGTTACCATAACTGAAGGTTCTCTCTCCCACTGCTAAACTATTCAAACCAGTTTTCAACCACTGCTATGTGCGACCAGTGGCTGGGAGTAGGTGATTTCACTCATCTTTTAATTGCTCACTTCACCCCTTTACCAGATGGGACTTCAGTTCTAGCCTGGCACATGGCAAGGGATAGGGTGCCCTAATTCTTGTTCCTGCCATTGCTTTCTAGTCTCTGTGTGTACAAAGAAACCCTTGCTGTGTGTAGGGTGTATCAGCAGCTAGGTTCCTACTCTTTTCCTTGCTCTGTAAGAGAGATACCAGTCTGTTTCTTCGTGAGTTGCTGGCAGCAGGCATGGCAGTCAGATTTACTCTGCACGTTTTTTTTGTTTGTTTGTTTTCCCTGCCTTGTTACTGGCTGCCACAGCAGTAGCTAGTGGGAAATATTTTTTCTCCTTTTCACTTGGTTTCTAGTTGTTTTTCACTGTGCCCTGTGTAAAATTTCCCCCTCCATGGGACCAACAGCTCATGCACAGCTGGGAGGGGGTGAACTGACTCAAAACATCTTTGAATAATTCACCTCTCTCCTTCACTGTGTAGAGATTCTGACTTTGACCAAGCCTGAAACAGGGTTGGGGGCAGGGTGTCTGGAATCCCATGTCAGCCATTGTTTTCTCATCTCTGTGTACTAAAAGAGACCTCCACTGGGTGCAAGGTGTATTGCCCATTCAAAATTGTTCAGGGCATCTCTGTCAATTGGTGACTAGGTCTCCTCTCTTCAACTTACTAGGCAAGAGATGTGCTGGTCTGCTATTCCAAGGTGGCCATCTTGGATCTCCTCTCATGCTTGCAATTTTTCCAGGCTAACATTGCACTCCGGTAGTACTCAATTCTGGGGTCCTGGAGCTGACTCCACTACTAAGGCTCCATTATGCATAACCCAGTGGGAACTCTCTGTGCTGGCCCTGCTTCTGCAGCAGGTTTTTGTCTGGGCTACCAGGCTGTCTAATAAATCTTTTAAACCTAGGTATAAGCTACCATGTTCCCACAGCTTGTGCACTCTGTAAAGCTAAAGAGTTAGCACTGCATGGACAGTGCCAAAGCTAACTACTTTGCCTTCTGGAGCAGTAACCCAAAGGCTACCTGTCCCCTTGAACTATACCTGGAAAACCCAAAAAGCACTGTGCTAGAATGCAAAGAGTAGAGACTTGAGGCAGTTCTGGGCAACAAGTCCCAAGGTCCTGAGTTTACCATTGGCCTTTTTTGACATATTTTCTTCCTCTAGGCCTTGGCACTCTGAACTTGTGATAGGAAGGATGGCATCACTAACCCCAAAGGGTCTTTAAATATGTTATTCTACTGATGGATAGCCTCTGGATTTGTTATATTAATACTAATCTTCTTATCAAAGGTTTTCTTGGCAACACCTTTTGTTTTCTTTCCTGAAAATGTTTCCCAAGCTCTACCACAAGCCAGGCTAAGAAATTCTTCAAATCTCTAAACTTCTAGAGAATTAAAAAGTGTGAGACCTCCAACTTTTTCTTTTTCTTCAATATTTATTGGCCCTGCAAGGTATTTGGAGATTTCATATGAATTGTAGAGTCTATATTTCTGTTTCTAAAATAACATCATCGATGCTTGGATTGGGATTGTATTTAATCTGTAGATCACTTTGTGTGGCATTTCCATTTTGAAAATATAAAGTTTTAAAATCTATTATAAATAAGATATATTTTTCTATTGATTGGCATCTTTTTCAATTTCTTTTGGCAATGTTTTGGGGTTTTTATTGTAAAAATATTTCCCTCTTTAGTTCATTTCTAAATATGTAATTCTTTTTGATGCTATTGTAAGGTGATTTCTAAAGTTTTCTTTTTGAATTTGTCATTGTTAGTATATAGAAACATAACTAGCATTTTCATATTAATTTTGTATCCTTTAAATTTGCTGAATTCATTAGTTCTAATTTTTTTGTGGGTTGTTTTAGCTTTCTACATTAAAGATAATGCCATTTGCAACAAGAGGTAATTTTACGTCTTTCTTGCCAATTTAGAAGACTTCTACCTATTTTTCTTGCCTAATTGTTTTTACTAGGACTTTCAATGCTATGGGAATAAAAGTGTTAAAAACAGACACCCTTGGCTTATTCCTGATCTTAGAAGAAAAGCTTTTAGTCTTTCACCATTGAGTAATATTGAGTATTTTTTACATATGAACTTTATTATGTTGAGGTAATTTCCTTTGATATCTATCTTGTTGATACTTTAAAAATTTACTTTATTTTAAGGATGTGAGTACAATTCAGGATTAGGTATACAAGAGGATATTGTACAGGTAAAGTTTGGGCCTCTTTGTGGTCCCCACTTTGCCTGGTTTGAGACTAGGTACTCTTATTGATGTTGTACCTCCCCCTCCTTGATGCTTTTTATCAAGTGATGTGGATTTTAATCTATTTTACTTCATCAAGATGATTAATAAATTTATTCCTTTATTCTTTTAATGTGGTATATTACACAAACTGACTTTAGTATGGTGTGCCATCCATACACTTTAGGAATTAATTCCACTTTTTCATGGTGTGTATTTTTTTAGTATGCTGTAGTTTTCAATTTGCTAGTATTTTGTTGAGAATTTTTAAATCAAAATCCATCAGAGATTATAATTTATGTTTCTTTTTTGTAATTCTTTTTCCTATTAGGGCAATGCTGGCTTCATTGAATGAGTTAAGGAATATTCTCTTCAATTCAAATTTTCACAAGGTACTAGTTTTTCTTTAAATGGTACTAGTTTTTCTTTCTAAAAATTGGTACTGGTTTTTCTTTAAATGTTTCATAAAATTTACCAGTGAAGATATATGTTTTTGGCTTTTGTTTCTTCTAATTTCCTTACTAGTTGTATATCATTTCA
This sequence comes from Tarsius wallacei, assembly GCA_963574415.1. NCBI lineage: Eukaryota > Metazoa > Chordata > Mammalia > Primates > Tarsiidae > Tarsius > Tarsius wallacei. Next base: position 26,949 of record CAUYQG010210643.1, on the reverse strand, counting down.
TTTTTTTTTTTAATGATTCAGTCCTGGAAGATTTATTGTTTCTAGAAATTTGTTCATTTCATCTAAGTTGATCATTTTTTATGTATAATTGTTTGTAGTGACATCTGACAATCCTTTTTATTTCTGTAAAATTGGTAGTAATGTCTTCTCTATTATTTACAATTTAGTTATTTGAGTATTCTCTTTTTCTTCCCAGGTTTATCAAGCTAAATCTTTTGCAAATTTGTTGATCTTTTTTCAAGAATCAACTCATGGTTTCATCAATTTTTTTCAAGTTTAAAAAAAAATTATATTGTTTGTCTCTGGTCTTAATTATATCCTTCCTTTTGCTAGATCTGTGTTTAGTTTATTCTTCCTTTTTTGGTTTCTTTTTTCTTCTTCTTCTTTTCTTTCTTTTTTTTTTTTTTTGAGTTGAAGTCTCACTCTGTTGCCCAGGTTGGAGTGCAGTGGCACACCCATGGGCACCCCAGCATTGACCTACTGGGCTCTGGCATCCTTCTGCCTCAGCCTTCCAAGTAGCTGGAACTACAGGCACGTGCTACCACACCTGGCTAATTTTTTTTTATTCACTGTAGAGACAAGGTCTTACTAAATTGCCCAGGGTGGTCTTGAACCCACGAACTCAGGCAATCCACTCGTCTCAGCCTCCCAAAGTGCTAGGATTACAGGCTGAGTCACCAAGCTCAGCACCTTTTCTAGTTTCTTAAGGAGTAACGTTAGGTCTTTGATTTGAGATTTTTCTGCTTTTTAACATAATTGCTTATAAATACAAAATTGTCTCTTGTTATTGCTTTTATTGTGTTTTGCAACTTTTGGCTTGTTGTATTTAATGTTTATTGGTTATTTAATATAATTTTCATTATAGTTTCTTGATTTTTAGTTGGTCAAGAGGGTGTGGTTTAATGTTCATATAGTTGAAATTTTCAGTGTTCTGTTTTTCTTAATTTCTAATTTTATTCCATTATATAAAAAAAACTTGGTAGATCTTAAATCTATTTAAATTTATTCAAACTTGTTTTGTGGTATAAAATATGTAATGTCTTTGAGAATGCTTCATATTAAACTTGAAGGAAATATGTATTTACTTCTTGTTGGGTGGAGTATTCTGTATATTTCTATTATTTCCAATTGGTCTATAGAGCTATCAGCTCTTCTATTTCCTTCCAATCATCTTTCCACTCTTTCTACTATTGATAGTTCTATTCATATTGAAGTCTCCAACTATTATTATAGAATTGTCTGTATCTCCCTTCAATTTTGTCAATTTATCTGTTTCAGAGCTTTGATGTTTGGTGAATATATGTTTTTGTTATATCTACAACTTCTATTAATATATAATGTTCTCCTTTGTGTCTTGTAACAATTTTTAACTTAAAAGCTACTTTTTTCTGATATTAGCATAGACACCTCTGCCCTTCTTTTGTGGTTATTTGCATGGAATACATTTTTAATCTTATTCATTTTCAAACTATGCATGTCCTTATATCTGCAATTAATTTCTTGTATTCGGTATATAGTTGTATTCTTTTAGAAAAATTCACCTGCTATTCTATATCTTTTAACTGGGGAGTCTAAGTCATTTGCATTTAAAGTAATTACTAATAGAGAAGGAGTTATTTTGCCATCTTGTTTTTTTTCCTTTGTATGTCTTATTTTTTTTGTCTATTATTCTTTTCCTTCCTGCTTTCTTAAGTTGATTATTTTATTGTGACACATTTTAATTCCCTTTTCATATATTTATGTGTGTATTTCATAGATATTTTCTTCGTGGTTTCCATAAGGAGTGCATATAACATCTTAATGTCATAACAACTTATTTTAAATTGATGCCAAATCACCTTTGTTTACATACAAAAGCTCTACTCCTTTGCTACTCTGCACCACTTCTATATAGTATTAATTTCACAAAGTACATCTTTTTATGTTGTGCAATCATGAATAAAGATTTATAATTGTTTTTAACATGTGTTTTTACATCCTGTAGAAGACCAAAAACTGATTTCTAAGCCAAAATTACAATAATCTTGTTTTTTATACTGTCTATGTATTTAACTTTTCCAGAGATATTTATATTTGTATTTCATTTCACAATTACATCTAGTATGCTTTCATTTCAAAGTAAAGGACTCTCTCCAGCATTTCTTGTAGGGAAGGTCTGGTGTATTTTAATTAAAATAAATGGGCTAACAATTCTGAAATCACTGTAAGAGTATACTAGAATGATCAATTCAGTAAATGAATGTAAAATAATAACCTGGTTTCTTATTGCTGGAGTTCAAGCAAAGAGAAGAAGCTAGAGTGATCCTTGTTGTAATGGATTAGAATTAGAAACATGTATAATGTAGTAATTAGTTTTCATAGACAGATGAATAAATGAGAAATCACAGCTATATAGATAACACATATGAACTAGTCTATACAGCATAAATAAATTTATTTGTTAGCTGAGAAGACCTTGACAAAAATGACACATCAGTAGGAATGAGCACAGCCATCACCCAAATTCAATAAATTTAGTCATATTTTTAAATATAATTATCTTATAAACAAGACAAGAATTTCCTGGACAATTAGGTGATTTTAAGATCTAATAATAAATGCAGAAAATGAGCCTGGAACATGGTGTAGGAAATAGTCAATAATACAATAATAGAAAATATGCTCGTGCATACACACACACACACACACACACACCCACACGGATGGGGTATGTCAAATTGACACAGAAACTTACTTATAAAGCTTCCAGTGGTTAAAGTTGGAATAATTTGACAAGCAAAATAAATATTGTATTATAACCTAAAGTATAAAATAAAAATCTATGAGTTTATATTAACATAAATAAATGAATAAATATATGAATGGAATATGTCTTATTTAGAAGAATTCCAAAAAATTACATAGATCTTCTACCCTCAAGGAGCTCCACTTCTTATGTGTGGGGTGCACATGATTACTTCCTTGCAAGCTATACAGTATGTAAATGTTTAAAAAGAGTGACTTTTATGGTTGAAGAAACTTAATAAATACTAACTTTGCCAAGTGATCAAGGTTAACATTATCAGTGAGAAATAGTGTTGATAGCGTGTATTCTTCACATTATGTGATACAAAAGGTACTTTATCTCTACAGTTTTTTATGAAAATAAATGACAGTCCAATAATAGGAAAAATATTAGATATATTTAGGTTAAGGTACATTCTACAAAATATCTGATTAGTACTTCACAAACCTGCCAAGGTCATCGAAAACAAGAAAATCACAAGAATCTGTCACAGGCAAGAGGATCCTAAGGGGGCATACCCAATATAACATGATATATTGCATGACATTTTGTAATAGAAAAAAACATTAGATAAAATTAAGGAAATCTGAAAACATATGGACTTCAGTTAATAGTAATGTATCGGTATTGAGATTTGTTAGTTTTGACAACTGTGCAATTATAATGCAATTTATTAATGTAAAAAAGGGGGAGGGAATTTTGCTAGCCACACAAAAATAGAATAAGAAATAAAACAGATTAAAATCTCTTTTATAATAACATATTCAGAATAATCTAGAAGATGTAGTGTGCGAATTTAATAAAGAATTCAAGTTCAATGCCCATGTAGATCTAGGTTTAAAAATGGACTTTCTCACTAATTAGCTATTTTATCTTGATTTATCACTTTAAACCTCAGTTTCTTAACCTTTAAATTGAGAAACAATAATATCTGTCTCATATGGTTGCATGACATTTAAATAAGAGAGTTCATATAAAGGATTTACACACACATTAAAAGTGCTTGACAAAACATTGTCGCTTTCAAAATTTTTCTTATCTCAGGAAAATCAGTTTTTAAAAACAAATACCTATAGGGCACAATTCTCATTTTGTCATTCTCCATTAAGTTATGCTTGGTCAACTATCAATATCCATATTATTATTATTATGATGTATGTTCATTTTTTATTTCTAATATTAAAGAAAAAAATTTTCATTGCTTTCTTTTATCTTAGTGCAGTTCCATGCATTTACTGATGTTGTTGATTATGTGGATATAAATGGCATAACCCTGATATTTTTTAGGAAATAAACTGTGTGGCTAGACATTCAGCTACATTTCATCATGCTTTGCCAATGAGACCCCGTGGACAGGATTGCGTCATGCACTGTAAAGAGGCCATATATATTCCTAATTCCATGAATATTTATTTTCCTCACCAACTTGCAACCAAAATAATTTCTCATTCCATTAAAGTTCCTGGAGGTTTTCATTATTTTCATTTTAAATAGTGGATGCAATGTAGCAAGAGAGAATGTGGATGCCTTTTGAGTCTACTCTTTTATTCACTTTCCATAGAAAGCTACTCATATAGAACCAGTTTTGTTGTTATTGTTTTGTTTTTTGCTTTGACCTATGAGTTTGATATATTTACCCTGATGCAATGTAGAAAGATGTTTGGAGATAATTTTAATTAGAAATTATGCTTCTAAATGTCTTTTGTAAATTAAGTCACACAAGTGTATGTGTTAATTGCAAACATCATCAAATACAGATAATGCTATTTTACTACAAAGTGCTTAATTTCTTTAAATTCTAATTTTTCTAAACATTTTTTATTCTGCCTACTTAGAAATGGTGAGGGTGGGTTTTTTTTTTGGCCTCACTAGAAATTCTACAATAGACCAAGGGTTCAGCAGTTTTATATAGACTTGACAGTCCTTCTATTTTGATAAAAGGTGTTTGATTCATTGGGAATGCTTATTTTTTCTCTTGATTTTCATTATGTTACAATCTGCTTTAGTGTTGAAATTAAATATCCTAGAAGCCAGATTGTGCACTATAGGAGATCACCAGAAATAAATGCAGTATTCATATGCTTCCATTTGACACATATTGCTGAAATGCTCTGATACAAAAGTATGAAACTGTTCTCAATTAATGTATAAAGTCTGAAGATTTTGTATAGATTTTCATCCCTTTACCTTATTCTGTACAATATTTCTACAATATGCTTAAAATTTATTGTGGGCTCTTGATGAGAAAAGACAACACACTGTTGTTAATAATGTTATTATTTTTTCATTTCAGATATAAAGTAACTAATATTTTTTATTTACTTTATTTCAATATTTTAGAAATTGTAAGAATTTGTTCTTGCAGTAATTGAACAAATTGTATGTAGTTTTCATTTCTATAGTCTTTAATAAGACATCTTCAAAAACTGAGTATATATTGATTAAAAATAGATTTTTTTTCCCACTTAATTTAAGTATGCAAGTAATGTCAGTGTTTAAGGTGTGAGTGTGCACCAGTAAGTGCAGAGCAGTCACAAAGCCCATGTCTGAAGTGTGGACACTGGTAAAGTAGCTACAACTCTGGGACCAGAGCATGCATAAGATTAAGAGGAATGGTTGCTCTAGTACAAGAGCAGCACAGTAGTGGCTGCTTCTGGGTAGTCATGGTACAGCCACATCTCCTTCTATGGGGATCTGCAGCAGGATGGCTATTGTTTTCCTCATTGATGAAAGATGCCAGTGTCCTCTGTAGGTCAGACCACTGGAGGCTGCATTTGCACTTACCATGTGACTGACACTATTAGTCCTCATTCTTCTTATTTGTTCCTAGACATCTCCAGATATCTCAGATATGATACTTTCTTCAGGAATTCATTTTGTGCCATTTTTCTGTTTTGTTTTGTTTTTCTCCACTTTATTACTGTTTATTCTTCAAGGGACCCTTAAGCACTCCCAAGGCTATTTTAATTTATGGATAGTTGTTTTGGGTCTTATGTTTTGGATTAAAACAGGTATCCTCTACCATGGCATGTTGTCTCATGTATTTTGATGATCTCTTGTTACATACATATATATTAATGACTGTCTAAAAGTCTCAGCAAAATTTGTAACTCCAGTATTAGAAATATTGCAAAGATGAAATACATAGCAAACTGAATTGTAATTTTTAAAATGCTGATGATTTAAAATAGTAAAGAAAAAATTTAAAAAAGAAAAAAAAGCAAAAAAAATGAAATGAAAATTTGACATATGAAAAAGTGTACTACAAGGATAAATTATAGGCAATTGCACAGAGATGGTCCTAAAGAGATGACCAACTTTCATGACCATTAACTGTATTTTGAAGTCCTGCAACATGATGTATAGCTGCCTTTTTCTTATAGAAAATGGCTATACTAAAAGAATATATTCATATTTATTTGCTACTTCCTGGCAATGCACTTTTATGATTTTATGTACAATAACATGATCACTCTTTACTGCAATTTTTGATTGTTTTTTTTTGCCATGCATCTATGTTTTTGGGGGTACATGGAAATCCATTCTGCATGCATTCATGTGTAGACTACAATTTTGGTGAAAACAATACTGATGATTGAACAGCAATACCATTGCATAAGTGTCTTCTTATCCTACCATACACATAGTTATTTTTTAATCAATCAGTAACTACACTGGCTTCTACAGGCAATTGCTACTGTAATTCATTAAAAGCTCCTGGAATTCCATCAGCTTGAAGAAATGTCAATGCAGGCAAATTATGCATTTTCAAACTAAAGTTTTTCTTATTGCCATATTGTGTGGCCAATCTATTAATTGAATTTTCTGCCAAATACATTGTGCTGAATGGAAAAAATTTTTATTGGTCACATTTTGAAATTCACTTTTAGAAGCCTTGATTCTCACATAATTCTAAATCTATCATTATACTTTGGGATTCCATTGAAATCCAATTATTTTTGCAAAGTACACCATATCTTCAAAAAATGTTTATAAAATGCTATACTATTTTTATTCATTAATACATATATTGGTGGATAAGTTCTAGAATCTTTGGCTCTAACAAGGGTGTGAATTGTGTATAGTTGATAAAAAAATGGTGGGGGCAGTTTTGAAAATGTCATCAATTAGAAAAAGTGAAGCATGTGCTAATTTTTCTGTTAGGTTTAGTAGTAAATAAAAGAAGTCTATTTTCATTGACAGTCAAATCACTAATCAAGAATAGTTCACTATTTAATGTGTTTTTTAATACTGGCAGAACCTAAATATCATCATGTGGTCTTCAGTTCAGAAGATGGCTGATCTTACTGAATTCTTTTTATTTTCTGACAGAGGTATTTTTTGAAGGCAAGCATGGCACTATACACAAAGTGGCAGAAGTTGTACATGATGAATAACTTAGCAGGGGAGATTTCTTGCAGTTTTCACTTCAATGATCTTTGAAACACTTGCTACTCTTGTATTTGGAAAGTGGTTGTGGACTACAAATTTTATAAGTATATTTAAAAGTCTAGTTATCACTTAGCCATTGCAATTAAGCATTTTTTGCTTTTACAACACCAATAGTAATCATCTTTTAAATTTTTATCTTTCTCCATTAAATAGCCTCATACACTGAACTAATCACAGCTTTTTTACAAGGGAATAATTTTACAGATCTCTTTCATTGTTGTAAGAAATATAGTAAAAGGGAATGATATTTTGCTTCCTTAATACCAAATTTGAATTAGTTCTTAAGAGAGACAAAATCAATTTGAGACAGAGAGAGAAAGGATTTATTGAGGTAATTGTCTCATGTGATTATGGTGACTGAGTATTCCAACTACAAGATGTTCCTAAGTGGAGACCCTGGGATGCTGGTAGCCTGGTTGAGGCCGAAAACCTCAGAACCTGAGGGATAGAGGAGTATAGGGTGTAACTGCTGTAAGTCCTGGAATTTGAAAGTCAGCAAACCTGAATTCAGATATCCATGGCATCAGAAAAAAAGTCTGTTTCAGGTCTCAGAGACAGACCAAATCCTCTTTTGTATTTATTTCTCTCTGGGGCCCCAGCTGATTGGATTGTACCTACAAACATCGAGAACTCATCTTCCCTCACTAAGACACACACACTAATCTCCTATAGAAACATTTTCATGGACACACCTAATATAATTCTCTACCAGGTTTCTAGGTATTCTTTCATCTTGTCAAGTTGACACCTAAAATTAATTCCACAAATCCACCTTTTGTCAACTTGACAACCATATACGTCTCTTTAAACTATATTTAACTTCCAAATATAGACAAAAGGAGGAAATAGTTCCACTTATCTAGCCTATGATTGTGATTCTCAGGAATTTATATGTTAAAGATTTTAAATATTAGGGATTTTAGTCTTTAGGGATTTAGACTTTAGGGATTATGTTCATTCAGGCTTATGGCATTAGGAATTGTGTGTTTCAGGATTATGATAAATCCCTTGAAAAAGACCAAATTTCATGAGCCAATCTATCAGAAGTCAATGCTTATTACAATACTATACATTACTTACTAAAACTAAAGTATTGGTACAAGAACTACAATATAGATCAATGTATAACATAGAAAATTCAGAAACAGTAAGGTATATTGAGCCTTTTTAGCCAAGTTATCATTGCAGAGAACATGGGAAACAATTTTTTTCAAATGAATTATGCTGGATAAATTAGATACACGTGTGGAAAAAAATAAACCTTGCCTCCTATCCCACGCCAAACACAGAAATCAGTTCCAGATTGATTGTTTTATGTGTTCAAGTTAATACAATAGTTCTTCTACAGTATAATGAAAGAAAGTATCTCTCTGACCTTTAGTAAGCAATTTGTTTTTGACAAGACATGGCTATCTCTAACTGTAAAGGCAAAGATTGATTAGCTAGATAACATTATCAAGAGACACCAATCTATTTATTAAAAAGCACCTACTTAGTGAGAAATTGTTTTCCAATACATATATGTGACAAATAACTTCTATCCAAAATGAATATTTAGATACAAACACCACAAAAAATGGTTATGAGAGAATCTATTTCTTCACATAACAGAAGGAAGTGAGTAAGACATTCAGAGAAGATGTTGGTGATATAGAGGATTCTGGTGATGTCTGAGTTGCAAGGCATACAGTGGAAATGTTTTAGAATTTGGAAGGATTGGAAAAGATGATTATAAAAGGAGATGCAAGAACCCTAACTAAATACATTTGAGTCCAGGATGCTTGTACTAGTTTTGGTGAAGAATGAAAGTGATATGTACTTTCTCCATGTATTTAAGTCTGTGTGGGTATGTGTTTGAATAAAGTGTATGCAATTGTAAAGGTGGGCTGATGACAAAAATTTACTCTGTGTACCATTTAAACTGCTTTGAATTATGATACAGTCAGTGTATTGGCCTTTATCTCTTGGAAACTAGGTATAGAGAACATTGAAATTTAGTTAAGAGCAATATACAGAAACATATTTAGCTCTTTGGAAATTTCTTGGGAGAAATTTTATAATTTCTTGTGGGAATATGATGGTATTAAGCAGTGGCATAATCCTGAAACTGCATCAAAAGTGTAGTGATAGGTGATTACACTTACAGACATGTTAAGATTTTTTTTTGAAGGACACCAGAAACAACTCCCTAATCTATTTTTCTATTTCTAATATGGAATTATGCAGTATAGAACAGCTGGCTTTTTCACTCAGAATTGTTTTCAGGAGATTCATCCAAGATCTTGTTTATATCAATTGTTGATAAGTAGTATTTGTTGAGAAATGATCCATGGAATCCAAAGTATGTTTTTCCATTCAGCTGTTAAAGAACATGAAGGCTGTTTTTGACTAATAGTAATTGTTGTGGTTTGAATGTGTCCCCAAAAGTTCACGTGTTAGAAACTTTGTCTCCAATGCAGCAACATAGAGAGGTACGACTTTTGGAAGATGATTCAACAAGCCCTCATAGATGGACTAATCTCTTTTTGGATTAGTGAAGTAATGTGTTTTTAAGAGGGTAAATTAGTTATCATGAGAGCAGGTCTGTTATAAAAGCCAGTTTGGCCATCTTTTTTGAGCCACTTCACCATGTGATGCCTTCAGACTCTGTACACACTGTCTCAGAACACAGTAGAGAGTCTCCACCAGCAAGACACTCAGGAGATGTAACCCCTCGACCTTGGGTCAATTTGCCTTTAGAACCGTAAAAAATAAATTAATTTTTTTCGTAAGACTTTATATCCAGTCCCAAGCATTCATTTATAACAACAAGAAATGAACTAAGACAGAAATAAAACTGCTGTGAATATTTATGTGAAGGTTATATACATGCAGAAGTTTTCATTTCTCTGCAAAATATGTCTAAGTGGAAAAATTTTATGTTATATATTGATTGCATGTTTACTTTTATATAAAAAAACTGTCAAACTTTTTCTCAGAATGGCTGTTCCAATTTATAATCCACCAGTAATGTATGAATGATCCAGTTTCTATGCATCTTCACCAATATTTGATATTACTACTATATCACTTTAGCCATTCATATTTGTGGATAATGCTATCTCATTGCAGTTTTTTATTGGCATTTCCTTGATGGCTAATGGTGTTAAACATCTGCTCGTAAGCTTATTTTCCATCTGCGTATCCTCTTTGGTGAAATGGCTGATCATGTCTATTTCCTAATTGGATTCTCTTTATTGTTGGGTTGTGAGAGATGGTTTTTTAGTTGTTGTTGTTGTTGTTTTGTTTTGCTTTTTTATGCCAGGCACCAGTCCTTTGTTGTTTGCAAATATTGTATTTCCATGTGTGTAGCTTGTATTTTCATATCCTTAGCAGAGACCTATACAGAACAAAACTTTTGTGATGAAGCCCAATTTATGAAATGTTACTTTTAAGGATTGTGTTTCTGGTATCAAGTCTATGGATCCATCACCTCCTCTATATCCTGAGGTTCTTCTTCCACTTTTTTAATTTTAAAAGTTTCATAGTTTTGCACATTAAAGTAGTTGATTCATTTTAAGTTGATTTTTGTATGAGATGTACAATTTGGGTTTGTTTGTTTTGTCTATATATAATGACAGCAGTAACATTTTTTATAAAATCTATCCTTCTTATGTTAAATTGCTGTTGTACTTTTGTATAAAACCAGTTGATCACATTTGTATAGGCCTATTTCCAGTTGTTTCACTCTTCCATAAATACGTTTCTACCTTTTAAATAATTTTTCACCATCTTCTTTACTGCATCTATTTGTCTTAATATTGAGTACAGTGTTCACTCTTCTTTTATTTTTGTCAAGACTTTTTGCCAGAACATATGCTTTATTTCAGCAAAATGTATATTTAAACATAAATGATCTACACAATGTTCAAAATTAGTTTTTCTCAGAAAACTCTCCTTGAGCACCTTTTTTGCTAGAAAAACAGTACAGGGCATACAAATTAAAAGCGCTAGACATATAATTGACCCCTAAAAAACACAGATTTGAATTGTGTAGGTCCCTTTATACACTGATTTCCTTCAATACATATATTAAAGACTTGCAACAATTTGGAAAACCTCACAGAGTGATGACATAGTCTACAAATACTGAAAACAATTTAAAAAATATGTAATTTATGCATAAAATATATGTGGATACCAGTCTTTTTTATCATTTACTACCATAAGATATACATGAATCTATTAAGAAAGTTAAAATTTATCAAAACTTAGCCACACAAATGAATCTATATGGTGCCATTCAGTCTAGAAAAATGTAAACAAATTTATTTTGTTTATTTACATGGATTTTGTAATACATGATAATTATTAAATTATAACTGTATAAAATGAACTGTAGTAATACTGTAGTACTGTTATAATTTTGTAGCCACCTCCTTTTGCTTTTGTGGTGAACTTAAATGTTGCACACATCCCCTTAAAATGCCATATGATGTTAAACATTTCCAGGTGAACCATTCCTCTCTCCAGTAAATTGCTTATCACGGTAAAAAGTGATCTCTCCCAGTTTCAACATATTGTTCAATGTGTTTAGTACAATACTTTAAATCTTGAATAACATCATGGGACCTATATGAAGTGCTGCTAGTAATGCTGAAAATGCTTTCAAGAAGCAGAGAAAAGTCATGCCATTACCAAAAAAAAAGTTGAATTGCTCAATATGTACCACAGACCATAGATTAAGGTCTTCAGCTGTGGTTGTCTGCCATTTTATGGTAAATTAATCCAGGATAAGGGTCATGGCAAAAAAAAAAAAAAAAAAAGTTTTTAAAGCCGTTGCTTCAAGGGCACTTTTTGTGTACTTTTTGTGAAATACTTAAAAAATATATATCATATTGAAAATGCAGTTTTATGCGAGTGTAGGATTTCTATACGGCATACCTAGAGACTGTAATGTGATTTAAGAAAAAACAAAGCCATTATATGGCAACTTAAAGCAAATGTTAGATGAAGGATCTAAAGCTGAATAATTTAATGCCCGCAAAGGATGGTCTGATAATTTTTGGTTGGACTTCAAAGAATGTCAAGCTAACAAAAGAATATATAGATAACAGAAGAAGCATCTTCTGATCACCAAGAGGCAGCAGACAAAATCCTAAACACCATTAAGAAAATCATTGAGAATAAATAAATCTATCTAAATGGGTTTTTATTGCAGACAGAAGTGCTCTTTTCTAAAATGCCACAAAGGACATTTATTAATAAGGAAGATAAGTGATCACCAGAATTTTAGGCAGAAAGTGGTAGGTTAATTCTACTGATTTGTGTAAATGTAATCATACTTTTATTATCAAGGCTGCCCTTTTTATAACATTGGCAACCTCCAGGATTTGAAAGGAAAAGATAAACACCAACTTTCAGATTTTATTTTAACAAGAAGGACTGGACAATGAAATTCATTTTTCTGGATTAGTTCCATTGATGCTTGTTCTATAAAGTCAGAAAGTTTCTTGGCAGTAAGAAACTGCCTTTTTTTTTTGAGTTGGAGTCTCACTCTGTTGACCAGGCTGGCGTGCAGTGGCATGCTCATAGCCATCCCAGTGTCTACCTGCTAGGCTCTAGCGATCCTTCCGCCTCAGCCATTCCAAGAAGCAGGAACTACAGGCGTGTGCTGCCGTTCCGGCTAATTTTTTATTAATTGTAGAGATGAGGTCTTGCCAAGTTGCCAGGGCTGGACTCAAATCCACAGGCTCAGGCAATTCACTCGCCTTAGCCAAAATGCTGGGATTACAGGCTGAGCCACTGAGCCTGGCCAAGAAACTGCCTTTTAAAATTTAAAGTTCTGTTTATATTAGACAATGTCACTGGCTACCCAGAACCTCAGGAGTTTAACCCTGAAGATTTCAAAGTGGTCTATTTGTCCCCTAAAACATTATCTCTAATTCAGCCTTTAGTTAGGGGGTCATAACGATTTTTAAGGTTCATTATACTCATTACTTTATGGAAAGAATTTTCAATGACATGAAAGAGAACTATGATAGAGAGAGTGATATGAAAATCTAAAAAGATTACACCATGGAGATGCCATCTTTGATACTAAAAAAGATCTGAAAACCATCAAGTCCGAAACAGTAAATTACTGCTGCAGAAAAAAGGTGTGTCTAGACACTGTGCATGACTTCAAGGATTTACAACACAGCCCATCAAATAAATTGTAAAAGAGGTTGTGAATCTGGGCAAAAAAGTAGGTGTTTAAGGGTTTCACAATATGGAACTCAGATAAATTTAAGAGATAATAGACTAGAGGTTTTAGCAGAAGATGACTTGATGAAGATGCATGTTTCCAAACCAGTGACAGACAATGAATAATAAAATGCATAAGAAGCAGTGCCAATAAATAACTTGACATTAGGTCATAGAAGGGCTCCAGTTACTTAAGACTACTTTTGATTTCTTTTATAACATGGATCCTTTTATGATATGAACACTGAAACTATAGCAAACAGTGGAAGAAGTATTTCCCCATATGGAAATGTTTTTAGAGAAAGGAAAAAGCAAAAATGGCAGACAAATTATGATGCATTTCTGAAAAGTTACACCAAGTTTGCCTACCTCTCCTGCCTTCCCTTCCACCTCATACTCCTCTTCCACCTCTGCCACTCCTTTCTCCTCCTTAGCATACTCAACCTGAAAACAAAAAGGATGAAGACCTTTATCATGGTCCATTTCTACTTAATACTAGTAATTTTCTCTTTATTATGAACTTTCTAATAATGTATTATAAATCTGGCTTATTTGTGTAGGCATATAGCATATAGTACATATACAAAATATGTGATAATTGACTGTTTATGTTATTGGTAAAGTTTCCTGGCAACAGTAGGCTATTAAGTTCGGGGAGAATAAAAAGTAATATGCAGATTTCCCACTGTGTGAGGGATTGATGCTTCTAACTCCTGCATTGTCTCAGGGTCAACAGTATTTGCCACATTTTTCTTGAAAAAAAAAAAATGACATCAGAAGAACATTTAAGATGTGTCTTCTTCAATGGAATATTATGCAGCCATAAAGAAGGACAAATATATGGACTTTGCAGCAACTTGGATGTATTTGGAGTCGATCATACTCAGTGAATTATCACAGAAACAAAGAACTGAATTCCATATGTTCTCACTCATAAGGTGACCTTGAACAATTATAATGCTATAAGAAAGTGATTGGCAGTAGTGGAAAACTGTCAGGGGAGGAGGGTGGGACTGGCAGTTAAGGGAAACTGTTAGGGGAGGGAGGGGTATACATCATCAAAAGGATGCCTGCATGATCGATGTTTATATAACTATATACCTAACCTGTAATTGTACCATACATCTTTATAATGAATAAATAAATTTTTTAAAAAGATGTGTCTTCTTAAACACATTTGCACTTATAATCCAATAGTGTTCACCTATAGGCGCAATATTGTATAGCAACTCTCTAGAAAATCAGTTTGCTTAACTAAAACTTTATACTCTTTGAGTAGCAACTTGGCATTACCTTTTTTCTTCAGTTCCTGACAACCACCATTCTACCTTCTCCTTTGTATATTTGACTATTTTATATAGCTCATATAAATGATATCATGCAGTTTCCTTCCCTCCCTCCTTCCTTCCTTCCCTCCCTCCCTCCGTCCTTCCTTCTTTCCTTCCCTCTTTATTTACTTCCTTCCTGCTTACTTCCTTTCTTTCTTTCTTTATTTTAAAGATGTGGGGTACAATTCAGGATTAAGTACATAAGTGGTCATCGTACAGGTGATGTTTGGGCCTCCCATGGATTCTCACTTTGCCTGGTTTGTGATCAGGTAACCTTATTAATGTTATGTGCTCTGCACTCCCTTCACTGGCAGTGTCCCTCTACTGCCAATCCCTTTATTGCTTTTTTGTAGTAATGTGATAAATATAATTAATTATTTTATTATATAATCCACAATTGGTATTTTTTATTTTACAAATTCTTCTATGTAGAGTCTCTGAAATTCCTCTGCAAAGAAAAGTCTTCATCAACTAGAACTAACTATGAAAAAATTAAAAAGGTAAGGACATATAATGCTTAATTTTTCATTTTAATTACCATCTTGAGAGTGAAAAATTAGTACACCAGCTACATCTTTGAAGAGGTTGTGAAAATCTTTTATTAGGAAGAAATGTGCCTTCAAATTTTGCCTATACATTTGACATATATTTTATAAATTTGTATGTGAGATCAATTAAAAATTTTACATGTTACCTTAGGAATTTTGAATATTTTTTATAAAACTTTATTTCAAATGAAAAAATATTTTTAAACCCATGAAATATGCTTGGCTTTTTGAAAGAGTACTTTATATTTGTTTAAAGTGAGCTTGTATTAAAGATATTCCTCCTTTTTACAATTATATAGTTAGATATGCCAATACAGGTATAGATATATGATTAGTTAAATTATGATGACTCTATGAAAACCTTACTGCCTCTATTTCAAATGCAGACTTAGTGTATACTATTTGGCTTGGTCATTTTATCAGCTAAATTGAAATTTTGATATCTTTACACATATATATTTTAAAGTATCAACTTTTGAAAGGTTAATATAGTTACCTAGATGACAAAAAATAACACAGTTTTGAGGATAATAAATAGATTATATCAACCTTTTGCTAATTAAACAATTAAAGTATTACTAATTTAACTTTTTTATGTCTAAAACTTATTCTAGAGAGAAAGAATATCTTGAACTGATAAACTATCAACATACTTGACAATTTTAAGCCTCATAATATAAAAATATATAAGCAATAAGTATTTCCTTTTAAACAATGAGTCATTTTTCTCTGAAGCAACTGACACTCTTAATTAAAAGTATTAGAAAAGCAGGTTTGGGCACAGAGTGACAGATGCACCAGTCCAAAACATCAGAGACTAGATTTAATATATTTTTATAGAATAAAAATACTGTAAGACTTAATTTAAATATATTACTATGTTTATATATCTATAAGAAAAATAATAGGGAATTGTGGTCACAGAAATATTTAAAATCTTAAGTATTTCAAAATCAAAAAATTGACGATTTTGTGGAATGGTAGCATGCCAAAAACAGTAAAAATAAACACAGCTTTTAGGGACTTCAGTTTTACTTTCCCTGTAATAGTTTTTCACCCTCTCAACCACCAAAAACTGAGAAGGCATTTGGATAATAAGTAAAATGTAAATTGATATATTGGTAAACCTATCATTTTAATTGACCCAAAGTTGCAAAACTAGATATAACAATGATTTTATGTTCATCGTCATTCCCTTGACTTCAGACAGATAGAACTTTTCAAAGCTAAGATTGAAAAGCCTATCGCCACCTTTTTAATTGCTCATAAAATCTTTATATCACAGTGCTATGTCCCAAGGCTTTCTTAAGGGATGCACGAGAGAGACAGAGACAGAGAGGAACAGAAACAATTATTTATAAGGAATTGGCTCACAATTTTGTGGAGGCTATCAAGTACAAGATCTGCATGGTATGCTGGCAGACTGGAGAACCAGAAAGAGTTGATGTCGCCCCTTATGTCCAAAGGTAGCTTGCTAGTAGAATTTTCTCTCCCTTTGAGGAAGTTATTACTACCATTGTTGTTGTTGTTGTTATTATTATTGCTTTCAACTAATTGGCTGAAGTCTACTCACATTTTAGAGGATAATATGCTTTACTTGAAGTCTACTGATTAAAATGATTATCTCATCTAAAAATATTTTCACAGAAACATCTAGAATAATGCTTGACCAAATATCTAGTTTCTGTGGCTTAACCAGTTTGACATAAGATATAAGTCTATAAGACCATTTATAATTTTATTAATAATGAATAAATGGTTATATAAAGTTATTAACTTACACCACTGAAATGTTCTCTATGTACTACAAAATTTATGTTAACTATAAATTGAACTAAATTGTGAATTTTATCCCTCTAATGGCATTTTCAGCTGTGTTTGTTTTTTGGACTGTGTGGCAAATTTTTATAAATTTAACAGCCTAAAACAGCATACATTTATATTCTCACAGTTTCTGTGACCTAACAATCTGAGCACAGCTTAGATGGGTCTTCTGCTCAAGGTTTGCAAGGCATTCATCAGAGTGTTAGCTGGCTGTGTTCTTACCTGGAGACTTGACTTGGAAAAAATGTTCTTCCAAGTTCATTTAGTTATTGTCAGCATTTACTTTCTATTGGTTATATGATAAAAGTCCCCAGCTTTTTGTTTTGTTTTCTGGCTGTCATATAGAAGGTCAATCCTAGAATCTGTTCATTCCTAGAGGTCACCTACTGTTCTTTATCAGGTAGACTTTTTCAAAGTAACTATTTAATTCATCAAGCCAAGGAAAAGAATCTCTGGCTTCAGTTGGCTAAGGCAGAGTGTTTTGTTTTGTTTTGTTTTAGAAAGTAGTATTTATTAAGAAGACAGAAAAGCTCCCAGTGGGAGGGGACCTGAAAAAAGGTTGCCACAAGACAGTCTTACATATGGTAAAATAATGTTGGAGGTAAAACGTCATCACTTTTGTCATATAACGTAGCTTACTCAAAGAAGTAACATCTTATAACAGTGGTATACAGTCACATATCTCTTAATTGATATATGCTGAAAAATAAATGTGTCATTAGGTGACTTCATCATTATTCAAACATTATAGAATGACTTACACCAGTTTAGATGCTATAACCTGCTACACACCTCTTCTATACAGTGCAGCTTATTTTTCTTGAACTAGAAACATGTACAGTAAGTCATTGTACTGAATACTGTAGGCAGTTGTAACACAAAGGTATTTGTGTATCTAAACATATCTACACACAGAAAAGAAACAGTAAAAATATGCTATAAAAGATTTCAAAAAGGTACATTGTATATGACACTTACCATGAATGAAGCTTGAGGACTGGAAGTTGCTCTGAGTGGATTGGTGAGTGAGTAGTGACTGAATGTGAAGGCCTGGGATGTTTTAAACTACTGGAGACATTATAAACACTGTACACTTAGCCTATGCTAAACTTATAAAAATATTTTTCTTTCTTCAATAATGAATTAACCTTAGCTGAACGTATACATTTTTTTTACCTTGTAAACTTCTAAATTGTTATAATTTTTGACTCTTTTGTGATAACACTTAGCTTAACATACATGCATTTTATAGATATACAAAAATGTTTTTCTATATATTCTTATTCTACAAGCTTTTTCTGTTTTTAATTTTTTACTTTTGAACTTTTTTGTTAAAAACTAAGACACAAATACATATGTTAACCTAGGCTTAAACAAGGTCAAGATCATGAATATCACTGTCTTATACCTCCACATCTTGACCCTCTGGAAAATCTTCATGGGCAATGACACATGAAACTGTCATTTCTTATGATAACAATGCCCTCTTCTGAAATTCTGAAATACTTCTGAAGGATCTGCATGAGGCTGTTTTATAGTATATATATATAGAGATATATAGATAGATATAGATATAGATATAGATGTAGATAGTAATATATATATTTTACTATATATACTGTTATATATGTAATATATATTACATATGTATGCAATATATGTAATATATGTATATATTTATAGTATATAATATAAAATATACATACTATATGTAATATAACATATATAGCCTATATATAAATATATTATATTATTCTAAAAAAAAGATGAAAAACTATAGAATAATAAATACTAGGTGAAAGGAATTTTTCAGCCTCATTGTAATCTTACAAGACCACCATTGTATATGTGGTCTGTCACTGATGGAAACATTCTTATGTGGCACATGACTGTGTTTTATTAGCTAAAAATAATTTACAAGTACCAGGAGAATATTAAGAGATCTAGATACCAGGAAGCAGAAATATTTTTGAGTCATCCTAGGGTCTGTCTTTCCCACCTTGTATTATTAACAAGAGGATATCAGATATGGATGTTGCAAGTTAGGTAGGTCCACTCAATGGCTAATTTTGGCACTCCATTTTTATAATACCAACTATTGCAAATAGTTACATATTATTAATTTCTTACTCATGATAATTTATTTCATAAATGTAAATCTGTGGATATGATATACAAACCATTCTTGCCTTATAATGGGTCACTATATATATATATATTTTTTTTTTTTTTTACTTTATGAGAGTTGATTTGGACAGATCCTCAATATAAGTCGAGAGCAGCTGGACTTATGATAATTTGACTTATCATGTTTTGACTTTATAATAGTATGTTGTATTTTTGACTAATGGCATTTTCAACATGCAGTGGATTTATTGGGATGTAAGGTCATCCTAATTTGAGAAGCAGCTGTATTTTAGTCCAGGCAATACAAACTCAAATGTTTACAGAAATAAGTTAGGTAATATAAATGAATGAAAGCTGAGTAGGGACTGTGACAACATAGAAACTTCACATGCTACTAAAATAGTATTTAACGCAGAAAATTGTTGTTGTATGAGGAATGAAAGTTCATTGACAGCAAATTTTTAAACAATAAATACTAGAAATTCAGATCTTAATATGAATACTGTATATTTTTAAAATTTTGTATTTACTTGAAAAATATTTAAATAGTTTTAATCAATGAAAACATATGTCTAGCTTGAAGTTTGCCCACTAGTCAGCCATGAGTTGGTTACCTGTTTAAAATCTGAAGTAAAAATTATGTCTATATGTAGATCTCACTAAATTTTTCATAATGAAAATCTATGGGTATTTGAATGTACAAAAGAATATCAGTGAATGGTAGAGAATAGCAATTTTAGTTCTATAATATGCAGGGTTATCAACACAAAGCATGTTGAAATTCCTCTTCTCTACCCCATCTTATTTTTGCAAAATTTTGTTTCTGTTGTTAAAATATCATCCTAAATATTACTTAATCATCCTAAGAGCTTTGTTACAAACCAGTTTGGCAAAATGTGGCTATTGAGTATGAATATTAGATTTTCTAAGATATTAAACATTTTTTGCAAACTAATTTATGATATTTACCAAATAATATCCTCTATTCCTTGTATATAGTAGATATCCAAGATAGGATAAGGAAGGAAAACAGCAACATGTATAGCAAAGATTACTCAAAATTATTACTTTGATATTATTCAAAATATTTATATGAATATAAATCTACAAGACTATATGTAAGTTCACTGAATTCCAAATTAAATAATAAAACTGTAGAACTGAAATTTTGGAGATAACCAGAAGCTCTTTAACTCCCATCTGCCACCAGTTTAACTACCCCATTTCATTCCTACCTACCCAGCAGGAACTGAAAATAGATGACCTCAGTTTTAAGGGGTATTCAAAGTACTATCCTAAATTAGAGCTGGCTAACTGCTATGGTTAAATATTTGCATGTTTTCTTTAAAAGAAAAATAATAGCTTCTTGTACTTTCTGGGAAAAAAATTTTAAAAATAATAAACAGAGTACTAGTCTAGTTATAGTATAAAGAAGTTTAAATAAGTATTGGCAGTGCAAGTAATTATATTATTCTTGTTTACTTCAATACTGACTATATTATAAAGAAAATGTACCTTAAGAAAATGCTTGAAAAATTTAAATTCAAAAGCACAGTAGTTCATAACAAAATGAATACAGAAAGTAATACTTTCATACTTAAATTAGACATTTTTCACCAAGATTATTTTTTGAATATTTACCATATAAAATTATCACAACACTGAGGTAATTAAAGAGGAGAAATAAAAGCATGCTCTTCTAAATGCAGTTAATCTCAATGGTGACACAAATTCAGCACAAATAAAGCAATTAATGTTAATTTGTGCATACTAAAATATCTAAGTATGTTTATTAAGAGTAAAATAGTTAATAGATAAATGATTTTTAAAAATTTGCTAAAAAGTGTCAGCATTTAAAATGTTCCTAACATTTAAAAAACTTTGTTATAAGGTTTTAACTTCATTGAGACTTTTATAATGAACTTTGTTTATTTCTCCCAATAAAAAGTGGGTACCCAAATGTCTTCAGCCTAAATATTGCATCTGAGACTGAGATAGATGGTAACTTCTTAAGAACACAAAATATTTCAGCATCTACATATCTTAATTAAACAATACAAATAGATACCGTGGTTTCTGATACTGTAGACACATAAAAGATGCATTATGGTATCTCAAAATTAGACTTCTTATCTTTTTATTAATTAAATATAACTTTTCCAAGTGTACCCCAATTTGCTTTTTTGCACGTTGCTTTGAGGTGTTAAATGCAAGTGATATTTACTCCCATTGAATATACATAAACATACATAATAAACATATATAAATATATATGTATTTACTCTGCAAATATATACGCAAAAAAGCATATGCATTGACCTTGCAAGTATATATAAAAATGTATATATATTTGCGATGTATTAGTCCATTTTTTTCAATAACAAAATACTATAGACAAGATAATACTGGGTAATTTACTTTTTAAAAAGTTTCTCACAGTTCTGGAGGCTGAAAAGCTCAAGAGCATGGCATCATTATTTAGCAAGGGTAATTTCATGGTGGAGCAGCAGAAGGTAGAAGCAAACATATGGGCCAGAAAGAGAAAATCAGACTGAACTCACATTTATAACAATCCCACTCTGTATGTAATAATGGCATTAATCCATTCATAATATGGAGCCTTTATGGCCTAATCACCTCTTAAAGGTCAAAATTCTCAACACTGTTACAATGACAGTTACATTTTATGTGCGATTTGGTGGAACCATTCAAACTATGGCATTTTACTCCTGGAGCCCCCGAACTCATATCCTTCCCACATACAAAATGCATTAATTTTATCTCAATAGAGCTGAAATTCTTAACTTGTCCTAGCGATCGATTTTTAAACTTGCTTCAAAATCTCTTTTTAATTTTGTCCAAAATCTCTTCTAAATCAGATAGGGGTGAAACCCAAAGCATAATTTATCATGAAGCAGATTTACTTCACCTGTTTACCTGTAAAATGAAAACAAGTTATCCATTTCTAAAATACAATGATAGAACAGGCACAGGACAGATATTTCCATTCCAAAAAGGAGAAATAGGCAAAAAGAAAGTGGGCACTGATCCCAATTATGTTGAAAATTCAACAGGAAAAACAACATTAAGTTTTAAGACTGGAGAATAACATCTTATGACTCCATGATCCACTTCCTAGACACACTGGGGTGGTGGTATAATCCCCAGTGCCTCAGGCAACCCCATCCCTATGACTTTGCTGGGCTCAGTTCACCTAGAAGCTCTCATGGGCTTGAGATGCATGCTGGCAGCTCTACAAATCTGTGCTGTTGGGAATGGGCCCACTCCCATAGCTTCACAAAATATTACCCAAGTGGGGTTTCTCTCTAGCAGCTCTGATGCCACATTTCCACAAACATTGACCTAGTGAAGAATCTCTGTAGTTGATCCACCCTTGTAGCAGGTTTCTGACTGGGTTTCCGGGAGATATACAGCATCCTTTAAATCTAGGTAGAGTAAATCATGCCCCCACAGATCCTTCATTCTACATGCCTGCAAACTTTTTATTTTTTTGAGTTGGAGTCTCACTCTGTCACTCAGGCTGGAGTGCAGTGGCACACTCACGACTACCGCAGCCTTGACCTGCTGGGCTTAGGCAATCCTTCATCCTCACCCTTCCAAGTAGCTGGAACTATAGGCGCACATCACCATGCCCGGCTAATTTTTGTGATTTATTGTAGAGACGAGGTGTCACCAAGTTGCCCAGGCTGGTCTCGAACCCCTGGCCTCAGACTGTCCTCTCAACTTGGCCTCCCAAAGTACTGGGATTACAGGCTGAGCCACTGCGCCTCGCCCATGCCTATAAACTTAACACCATGTGAATGCCACCAAGACTTTTGACTTCTACTTTTCAGAGTGGCAGTTTCAGCTATACCTGGGAGCACTTGAGCAATGGCTGAGTGTGTGGAACTGAAAAATACTGTGCCAGAATGAGAGGTGCAGAGACCGGGTGTTGATCTGGGCAGCAAGCCCATGGAGAGTGCCCTGGATCATGCCTCCAAATAATTCTGCCTTCCTACAGCTTTGGACTTATAAGAGGGTGAGCAGCTTTGAAGATCTCTGAAATGTCTTCAGAGAACTTTCTCCCATCGTCTTGATGAATACAACCTGGCTGCTTTCTATCCATGGTAATATTTTTTGGCAAATAGTGACTTGGCCACACCTTTAGTATTATCTCCTCTTTTCACTCTTCGTATGGCCAAACTGAAAATTTCACAAATGTTTCTGTTCTCCTTCTATTTTAAGCATAAATGTTGTCTTTAAGATATTTCGTTGCTCTTATATCTCACTGTATACTGTCAAAAGTAACCACACAATAACCTGAATGCTTTGCTGCTGATATTTTTTTTGTGTGTGTGTGTTTGAGTCTCACTCTGTCGCCCAGACTGGAGTGCAGTGGCCGCTCCCGGCCACCACAGCCTCGACCTGCTGGGCTCCGGCAATCCTTCCGCCTCAGTCTTCCGAGTAGCCGGAATTACAGGGGCGTGCTACCATGACCGGCTGATTTTTTGATTTATTGTAGAGATGCGGTCTCGCCAAGTTGCCCAGGCGGGTCTCGAACCCGCGGGCTCAGGCAATCCGCTCACCTCAGCCTCCCAAAGGCGCGGGATTACAGGCTGAGCCACCGAGCCCGGCTGCTGCTGATATTTTTTAACTGAATATCCTAATTCATTACTCCTAAGTTTTACAGTCTGTAAAGCTCTGGGTCACAGACTCAATTTAGCCAAGGTGTTTGCTACTGTGTAAAAAGGATGTTCTTTATTCCATATCCAAATTACTTGTTTCCCATTTTTGTTTCAGACTTTGTCAAGATGGCCTTTATTGTCCATATTTTTACAAGCATTCTGGTTACAGCCACTCAAGTAATTTCTAAAAAGATTCTCTACAATTCGCATCTTCTGAGCCTGTACCAGAATTACCCTTAATGCCCCATTCACCGTGATACAGAATTTTTCTAACTTACTCCTCCAAATTCTTTCAACCCTTACACATCACCAAGCTCCAAAGCCACTTCCACATTTCCAAATATTTATTATAACAGTCACTTTATTCTTAGCACCAGTTTTCTGCCTTAATGCATTTTATCTTGCTATAACAATATCACACAATGAGTAATCTATAAATAAAATATTTGTTTTTCACAGTTCTGGAGATGGGGAGTACAAAAGCTTGGCATCAGCATCTGGCGAGAGTCATCCCATGGTGGAAGGACAAAAGGTAGAAGCAAGTTCAAAGGATAGTGAATTGAAATTAAGCTGAAATCACTTATGTCAACAAACCCATTCTCACAGTAATTAACCCATTTCCTCCAAAATAAGAATAATCTATTCATGAGACTGAAGCACTCATGGCCAAATCACCTCTTAAAGGTTCCACCTATCAACACTGCTACAATGGCAATTATATTTATACATGACTTTTGATGGGACATTCAAACCATAGACTGCTCTTTTAATACAACACGTGGAAATATATTTTTATAAGGATTCTGTTACTCATAACAGTTTTTGCATTATTTAATTTACGTATATCTTCAATAGGCTATACATAAAATAGTCATTAAATGGGCCAGGCTCGGTGGCTCAGCCTCTAATCCCAGCACTTTGGGAGGCCAAGACGAGTGGCTTGCCTGAGCCTGTGGGGTCGAGACCAGCCAGGGCAACTTGACAAGACCTTGTCTCTACAATAAATAAAAAATTAGCTGGGTGTGGCAGTGTGCTCCTGTAGTTCCAGCTACTTGGAAGGCTGAGGCGGAAGGATTGGAGCCCAGCAGGTCAACACTGGAGTGGTAGGGAGCTTGCCACTGCACTCCAGCCTGGGTGACAGAGTGAGACTCCAACTCAAAAAAAAAAAAAATCATTAAATGGATGTTGTTTGATAATTTTAACTATAGGTCATATTTCTAGAGTGCTGTTTTACAAGTATTACACTTAATTTTCAAAAAAACCTTATAGAAAAGGCATTGTCATAACAAAACACATTTTAAAGATAAGGAAAGCAAAGTATAAAGGCACTAAACCTAGAAAATAGCTATAAAGAAGTGGAGGTGAGTTATAAACCCAAACAGTCCAGCTCTAGAGTTCATGTTTTTAATCATTATGCTTTATCAATTTTCAACTAGTTTTTAATTAATTTCTGTAGTATCATGGAAGCACATTTCATTTAAAGGCAATAAGTTTAAAAGTAAAATAAAATCTTGTTTTTTTTGTCTCGCTCAAAGATTGATAAATATAGCATTAGTGTGTATTCACAGCACATATTAAAATATTAGATGTTTGCTAGCATTCAACAACAATTAACAACACATTAAGAATTTCAATGCAATAACTACTGAAGCTTGTTAACTATTTACTTAAACATGTCTTTTAGATACTGTATTAAATAATACAGACACATGAGCATGAATTTAAAAATTTGTGAACCATCTTCCTATCTCAGTGAGGTGTCATAGGCCTACTCTCTGCTTCTCTCACTAAGTAAAACTGTAAAACCTGGGTATATTTCATGAAGCAACTCAAAGAGAACTCTGAAGAGGAGTAAAAGAAAGTGATTAGGATTGAGATCTTCAGAACTTAAGGAACAACATAGTGACAGGGCATCTTACAACCTGCCCACCAACTAAAGAAGGCAACCCAGACCCAGTATTTTTCACATTCCTATCTAGCAACAGAAGGTGGTTCAGGTAGACCCATTTTTTCCTTTCACAACAAAACTCCAGGACAGCCTGATATTACCAGTAAGTAAAAGAGGAGTTGATCAGGATTCCAGGTCATAATCATATAGGAGAGATTATCTTCTTCCATGCAGGACTTGGACTCCCTTCTCCCTAAGAGATACCAATATATGATATTGACAAAAAATGCCACAAGGGGTAGTTCAGTCCAGGAGCTTGTTATACTTCTGGGTCTGAAATTTTTCTCCCCTTTCTAGAGACACCAGGGAAGCTGAAGGCACTAGTAGAAGGATCCCATCCCAACAAGTGGCCTAGCCTGGGACATACTCTATAGGACTCACAAATCAGGAATATCTTGATGAAAGCAAGCAATCAGCTGGAGACACCCTTAAAAGCCTGATATTTTTTTTTCCTTATTCAGGAGATGAGGCCACAGACAGGTGTAGTTAGCAGGAGATACTCAGCCATGATGGACATTAATCTCCAGAAAGAACCTTTGTTCCTCTGTGACAGAAACAAACCTCCTCCACCAAGAGATAGAAGGGCATCTAGTGGACACAATTAGGAGAATTCTGAACCACAAGTAGTAATGCCAGAAAAGCCTATTCATCTCAGCAAACCTTGGACTTTTTTCTCTTACTGAGAAACACTCAGTGGTCTAGTTTTTCAGGTAGCATCAGTCCAAATAGGTGGGAGCACCAGTGACTTCTGATAAACTGAGCAGAACAAAGTAATACCTAAAAGACTATAAGTAGCAAACTGTCATTAGAATCATAGCCCAGAAAAGTAGTCCAGGACTTGTATCTTAAACACAGAGTAAAGCCTTGATAAAATAAAAGACTTGCCGGGCTCGGTGGCTCAGCCTGTAATCCCGCGCCTTGGGAGGCTGAGGTGAGTGGATTGCCTGAGCCGGCGGGTTCGAGACCCGCCTGGGCAGGCGAAACCTCATCTCTACAATAAATAAAAAAAAATTAGCCGGGCATGGTA
>CAUYQG010210636.1:0-17634 GCA_963574415.1 Tarsius wallacei | reverse complement strand
GAAGAGGGCAAGTCACTGGGGCAACCCCTAGGAGGAGGGTCAATCACTGGGGCACCAGTCACAGCGGATGACCAGTCATTGAGGTACCCAGCAAAGAGGAGGAAAAGAAACTTAGGCACCATCACAGAGGGGGCCCCATCTTTGAGGCACCAATCACAGAAGAGGGCTAATCACTGGACACCCATTAGGAAAAGGGGCGGGCAGACACTGGGGCATCCATCACAGAGGAGGGCCAGGCAATGGGATACCCATCACAGATCAGGTCCAGCTCCTGGGATTCCACCACAGAGAAAACCTAGTTACTACTAGTGGAGAGCTAGTCACTCAGTAACCCAATAGGAGGGCCAGTCACTGGGGCAAAGGAGGGCCAGTCACTGGCACACACATCATAGAAGAGAGCCATTCACTGTAGAACCCATGATATTAGAGGGCAGGTCAGTAGGGCACCAGTTATTGAGGAAAGCTAGTCACTGGGACACCATTCTCAAAGAAGGACCAGTCACTGTGACACCAATCACACAGGAATGCTACTTACTGGGGCACCCAACATAGAGGTGAGCCATTCACTGAAACAAACATCACAGAAGAGAGTCAGAAACTGGGGCACCCATCACAGAGGATATCTAGTCACTGAGTCAACAGTTACAAAGAGGACTAGTCACTGGGGCACCATCACAGAGCAGAGCCAATTTTTGAGGCACCCAACATCAAAGAGGAGGGCCAGTCACTGAAGACACATTCCACAAAATGGTAAGTCACACAGGCACCCATCTAAGTGGAGGGCCCTGCTCTGGGGATCCCATTAGTAGAAGGGCCAAACACTAGGCCGCCAATCACAGAGGAGGCCCACTCACTGAGGCACCCATCCAATATGAGGGTCAGTGACTCTGTGAACCATCACAGAGTAGGTACAGTCACTGATGCACCCATCTCAAAGGAGGGTTAGTCACTGTGGCACCCAAACAGTGGAGTTCTAGTCACTGAGGCACCCAATAGGAGGAGAGCAAGTCACTTGGGCACCAATCAGAGAGGAGGGTCAGTCACTGAGGCACCCATCCCAGAGAAGGGCCAGCCATTGGAGCACACATCACAGAGGAGTGCCAGCAACTGGACATGAATCACAGAGGAGAGTCAATCACTGGAGATCCCATGATAGAAGAGAGCTAATCACCGGGGGACCCATTATGGAGGAAAGCCAGTGACCGGGGGGGCAAAACTGATCACAATGGAGGACCAGTCACTGGAGCATTGATTACAAAGGAGGACCAGTCACTGGACACTGATCATTGAGGAGGAAGTCACTGGGGTATCCATCACATAGGTGTGCCTGTTATGGAGAATCCAGTATAGAGGAGGGCCAGTCACTGGGCAACCAACACAGAAGAGGGACAGTCAATGGAGCACCCATAACAGAGGAGACAACTTACTGGTGCCACCATCAAAGAGTAGGGCAAGTGATGAAGAAATCCCTCACAAAGGAGTGCTAACCACTGGGACACACATCACAGTGGAAGTCTAGTCAATATGGCATCCATAACAGAGGAAAGTCATTCACTGGGGCACCCATTCCATAGGAGAGCCAGTCACTGGGGCACCTGTCACAAGAAGGGCCAGTCACTGGGACATGCTTTATAGAGTAAAGCCATTCACTGGAGTACTCATGATAGGGCACCCACTAAGGAGGAGGGCTAGTTACTGGGGCACCAATCACAAAGGAGAACCAGTCTCTGGGGCACCAATACTAGAGAAGGCCCAGTCACTGAGGAACTCATCACAGAGGATTGCCATTTATGGGGCACCCATTATAGAAGAGAGCTAGTTGCTGGGGCAACCATCACAGAATGACACTACTTACTATGGCACCAATCACAGAGGTGAACCAGTCACTGGGACAAACATCACAGAGGAGAGCCAGAAACTGGAGCACCCATCACAGAGGAGGTCTAGTCACTGGGTCAACCATCACAGAGGATGACCAGTTACTGGAGCACCATAACTGAGGACAGCCAGTCACTGAGGCACCTATCACAGAGGAGGGTCAGTCACTGAAGCACCCATCCCACAAAAGGGGAAGTCACTGAAACACCATCCAAAGAAGGTAAGACACTTGGGGACCCATTAGTAGGAGACCCATTCACTGGGGCACCAAAAACAAAAAAGGCCCAGTCACTGAGGTGCTAATCAAATATGAAGTCCAGTCACTCTGGCAACCATCACAGTGCAGGCACAGGCACTGAGGCACCCATTCCAGAGGAAGGTCAGTCACTTAGGTACCCATACCAGCTGAGTTCCAGTTTCTGAGGCACTTGGTAGGAGGAGGGCAAGTTAATGGGGCAGCAATCACAGGGGAGGGCCAGTCACCGACACACCTATCACAAAGGAAGATCAGTCACTGAGGAACCCATAAAAAGGAGGCCTAGTCACTGGGATATAGATCACAGAGGAGAGGCAGTCACTGGAGTTCCCATGATAGAAGAATGTTATTCACTAGAGTATCCATTATGGAGAAAAGCTACTCTCTGGGGCACTGATCACAAAGAAGGGCCAGTCACTGGGCACCAATCAGAGTACGGCAATTCACTGAGGTACCCTTCAGATGGGAGAGCATGTTATGTGGAACCCATTATAGAAGATGGCCAGTCACTGGGGCACCCATCACAAAAGAAGGCTTGTTACTGGAGCATCCATCACAGAAAAGTGCTAGTCACTGGGGCACCCATCACAGAGGAAAGCCAGTCATTGAGTCACTCATCACAGAGGAAGGTCAGTAACTGAAGCACCCATCTCAGAGGAGGTTCAGTAACTGGGGCACCCATCACAGAGGTAGGTCAGGCACTGAGTCACCCATCCCAGAGGAGAGTCAGTCATTGAGGCAACCATTAGGAGGAGTGCCAATCCCTGGGGCACCAGTCACAGAAGAGGGCCGGTAATAGAGGTATCCAGGAAAGTGGAGGGACAGAAACTGAGGTTCCCATTTTAAAAAGGGGCTATACCATTGAAGCAATCATCACAGAGGAGGGTCAGTAACTGGGACACCCAGTAGTAAGAGGTATGGTCATTGGGGCATCAATCACAGTGGAAGGCCAGTCACTAGGACACCCATCACAGACCAGGCAGTCTCTGGGCACCAATCACAGAGGAGGCCTTGTCACTGGGGAATCCACCACAGTGGAGGGCCAGTCACTCAGGCATCCAAAGAGGAGGAGAGCCAGTCACTGGAGACCCATGGCTGAGGTGTTAAAATCATGGTGCAACCATTATAGAGGATGGCCAGTCACTGGGGCACCCATCACAGAAAAAGCCTAGTTACTGGGACACCCATCACATAGGAGAGCCAGTCACTGTGACAAACATCACAGAGGAGAGCCAGTTGCTGGGGCACCAATTGCAGAAGAGGGAAGTCACTGGGGACACACCTTCACTAAGGAGGACTAGTCACTGAGGCCTCATCAGTGGAGATCCAGTTCCTGAGGCATGCATCCAAGAGGAGGGTCAGTCAATGAGGCACCAATCCATGTTGAGGGTGACTCACTGGTCACATATTAGGAGCAGGGCCTGTAACTGGGGCACTGATCACAGATGAGGGCCACTCAGTGAGCCACCCACGCCAGAGGAGGGCAAATCAAGGAGGAACCCATCTCAGAGGAGTGCCAGTCACTACAGCATCCATTAGGAGGAGGGCAAGTCATTGAGGCACTGATCACAGAGGAGGGTCAGTTGCTGATGTACCCATCATAGAAGAAGGGTATTCACCGGGACACCCATCCTAAAAGGACATCAAGTCACTAGGGAACCTATAACAGAGGAGGACCAGTTATTGGGCATCATCACAGTGGAGAGACAGTCACTAAGCACCTATCACAGAGGACTGACTGTCACTGAGGCACCCATCCAAGAAGAAGATCAGTCACTAAGGCACTCATCACAGATTTGGTCTAGTCACTGAGGCACCTCCCATAGGAGATTCAGTCACTGGGGCACCTATTAGGAGGAGGGCCAGTCACTGGCACACCAGTCACCAAGGAGGCCAGTCACTCAGCACTAATCACTGAAGAGGGCCAGTCACTGAAGCACCCATTTGAAAGGAGGGCTAGTCACTGAGGCACCTATCCCAGAGGAGTGCTGGTAACTGGAGCACCCATTAGAAGGAGCACTGGGGCACATGAAAAAAGAGGGCCAGATACTGGGGCACCCATGACAGATGAGGCCCTTTCACTGGCCATCCATCACAGAAAAGACTCAGTCACTGGGGCACCAATCACTGAGGAGGGTCAATCACTTGTGCAACCAACAAGATAAGAATCAGTCACGGGGCACTGATCACAGAGGAGGGCCAGTCACTGGGGCACCCATTCCAGAGGAAGCCCAGTATCTGGGTTCCCCATCACAGGGGATGGTTAATCACTATGTAATCCATCACAGTAGGGAGCCATTCACTGGGACACCCATCAAAGAGGAGGTCTAGTCCCTGGTGCACCCATCACAGAAGAGAACCGGTCACTGATGCACCAATTGTTGAGGAGGTCCAGGCACTGGGGCATCTATCACACAGGAGGGCCAGCCACTGGAGCTCCTATTACCAAGAAGGCACAGTCACTGCGGCACCCATCACAGAGGAGGGTAGTCACTGGGGCACCCATGATTGCGGAGGTTCAAGTACATGGACACCAATCACAGAAGAGTGTTATTCACTGGAGTACAAATCACAGAGGAAGGCAAGTCACTTGGGCACCAATCACAGAGGAAGCCCTGATACTGCCCCCCCCCCATTGTACAAGAGGATCAGTGACTGGGACACCAATCACAGAGGAGGGCTACTCACTTGGGCATCTATCAGAGAGGAGACCAATTCACTGAGGCACCTATCACAGAGTAGGGCCTGTCAATGAGACACCCATCACAGAGGAGGCCTTGTCACTGTGGTACCCATTAGAGGGAGGGCCAATCATGGGGCACAGATCACATATAAGGGTCAGTCACTGAGATACCAATTACAGATGAGGACCAGTCACTGGGACTCTGATTAAAGAAAAGAGCCAGTCACTGGAGAATCAATCACAGAGGAGAGCCAGGCAATGAGACATCAAACATAGATGGGGCATAATCACTGAGGTACCCATCACAGTAGCAGGCCAGTCACTGGGGCATCCATCACAGAGGAGGGCCAGTCACTGGACAAACAACACAGTGGAGGGGGCAGTCACTGCAGCACACAGAACAGAGGAGGCCATTTACTGGGGCAGTCATCACAGACGAGGGCCAGTGATGGAGGCACCCTTCAAAGAGTAGCACTAGTCACTGGGACACACATCACAGTCACTGTGGCATCCATAACAGAGGAAATTATTTCACTGGAACATTCATCCCATAGGATAGCAAGTCACTGGGGCACCGATCAGGAAGGAGGGCCAGTCAACGGGACATGCATCACAGAAGAGAGTCATTCACTGGAGAATTTATGATAGAAGTGGGCTAGTCTTTAGAGCACCCAACTGTATATCTGACAAAGGCCTAAAATCCAGGGTCTACAAGGAACTCAAATGTGCCGAAAGGAAAGAAACAAACACCCCCATTAAAAATTGGGCAAAAGACATAAATAGAAACTTCTCAAAAGAAGATATACGGTACTCTGTTCTTTGTTTCTGTGATACAACAAAACATTTGGCAGTAATAGGAAACTGTCAGGGGAGGGGGGATGGGATTGGCAGTTGAGGGAAACTGCTAGGGGAGGGAGGGGCATACCTCATCAACAAGGGTACCTGCATAATCAATGTTTGTATACCTGACCCTGAATTGTACTCCACATCTTTATAATTCAAAAAAATAAATGATAAGAAAAGAAGATATACAGGCAGCCAACAGACATGAAAAAGTGCTTAGCCTCACTAATCATCAGATCAATGCAAGTCAAAACCACATTGAGACACCACCTAATCCCTGTAAGAATAGCCATCATTAATAAAATAAACCACAACAGATGCTGGCAAGGATGCAGAGAAAAAGGAACACTTCTACACTGCTGGTGGGAATGCAAACTAGTGCAAACTCTTTGAAAAACTGTGGCGATTTCTGAAAGAACTAGAAATTAACCTTCCATATGACCCAGCAATCCTCCTACTAGGAATATACCCAGAGGAACTCAAGTCATTCTACAAAAGAAAAAAAAATACCTGCGCACGCATGTTTATTGCAGTACTATTCACAATAGCAAAAGCATGGAACCAACTGTGCTGCCCTTTGAAATTGGACTGGATTTTTAAAAATGTGGTACATGTACACAATGGAATATCACACAACCATAAAGAAGGACAAACATGGACTTTGCAGCAACTTGGATGGATTTAGAGTCTATAATACTCAGTGATCTATCACAGAAAGAAAAAACTGAGAACCACATGTTCTCACTCATAAGCGGACCCTGAACAATTACCATAATACTATAAGAAAGGGATTGGCAGTAGCGGGATACTGCCAGGGTGGGACTGGATGGGGACACAACATCAATAAGGGAACCTGATCTCAAACCAGGCAAAGTGGGAACCAACGGGAGGCCCAAACTTTACCTGTACAATGACCACTTGTATACCTAATCCTGAATTGTACCGCATATCTTTAAAATAAAAAATAAGTAAAAAAAAAAAAAGTCTCAAAAAACATGTATCCACTTACGAACACATTGGCTACAACGTACAAGAGTGACAAACACATTTCATGAAACATGCACCCAGTTATCAACACATCGCATACTAATTGCAACAGTGACAGACACATCTCATACAAGATGCATTCAGTAAAGAACACATGGCCTGCAAAGTGCAACAGTGAAAAACACATTTCACAAAACATGCACCAAGTTATACACCCATTACATACAATGTTCAGCAGTGACAGGCACATCTGAGACAACATGTACCCAGTTATGAACACATTGCATACAATGTGGAACAGTGACAGACACATCTCATATAACAAGCACCCACTTATGAGCACATCACATACTACTTGCCACAATGAAAAATATGTCTCACACAACATGCTCTCAGTTTGAACATATTGCATACAACATGGAACAATGAGAGAGACATCTCATACAACATGCACCATGTTAGAAATATTTCATACAACATGCAACAATACCAGACATGTCTCATATAACATGCACCCATTTATGAATACACTGCATATAACATGTAACAGTGACAAACATGTCTCATACAACATGCACCAAGTTAAAAACACATTTCATACAATAAGCAAAAGTACCAGACACATCTCACATAACAGGCACTGACTTATGAACACACTGCATACAAAATGCAACAGTGAAAAACACGTCTTATACAACCTGCACCCAGATATGAACACATTGCCTACTATGAAGTACAGGGACAAACACAACTCCTAAAACATGCACCAAGTTGAAAATACATTTCATACAACATGCAACAGAACCAGAAACATCTAATATAACATGCACTCATATATGAACACAAGTATATCATGAGCAACAGTGAGAAGCACATCTCATAAAACATGCATTCAGTGAGGAACACATGACAAATAAAGTTTAACAGTATAAAGCATGCACCCTGTTATGAACACATTGCATGAAACATCCAGCAGTGACAGGCATATTTTATAAACCATGCACCCAGTTATGTACACATTTCACACAATGTGCAAAAGTACCAGATGTATATCATACCGTATGAGCCAAGTTAAAAGTACATTGCATGCAACGTGCAACAGTACTGGACACATCTCATCCAACATGCACCCAGTTATGAGCACATTGCATAAAAAGTACAACAGTGACAAACATGACTTGGACAATATGCACCCCATTTTGAACACACCTTATACAACATGGAGCAGTTCAGACACATCTCATACAACATGTACAAAGTTAAAAAGACATTTCAAACAATGTGCCTCTGTACCAGGCACATTCCATGTAACATGCACCTCACATCCTAAAGTGACAAGCACTTCTCATACAATATGCACTGAGTTATGAACACATCTTATACAATCTGCAATACTGAAAGACACATCTAATACAACATATTCCCAGTTAAAACACATCCCATAACATACAACATTGACAATTATGTCTCATACAACATGCATTCAGTGAAGATCACATTGCATATAGAGTGTAACAGTATAGAGCACATCTCATACAATATGCACCCAGTTAAAAACACACTACATACAATATGGATCAGTGACAGACACATTTCATACACATACACCCAGTTAGAAACAAATTTCATACAACGTGCACCAGTACCAGACACATTTCACATAATATGCACCCACTTATGAACACAAAGCATACAACATGCAACAGGGACAAGCGCATCTCATGCCACACACATTCAGTGAAGGACACACAACATGCTCTCAGTTTGAACATATTGCATACAACATATTGCATACACTGGCATACAGTGTATAACAGCATAAAGCATATCTCCTAAATATGCACTCAGTTAAAAACACATTGTAAACAATGTCCTAAAGTGACAATCACTTCTCACACAACATGCACTGTGTTATGAACACATTGCATACAGCATGCAACCATACCAGACAGATCTCATACAACATGCACCAGTCATGAACACATTGTATACTACTTGGACCAGTGACAGTCACATCTCATACAACATGCATTCATTGAAGAAGACATGGCATACTGTGTCTAACAGTATAAATAACATTTCATACAACATTCGCCCAGTTATAAAAACACTCCATACAACATCCTAAAGTGACAACCATTTCTTATAAAACATGCACCAACTAATGAACACATCTTATTCAATCTGCAGTAGTGAAAGACACATCTAATACAACATATTCCCAGTTAAAACACATCCTATATCTAGCAACAGTGGCATGCATGTCTCATATAACATGCACCCAGTTATGAACACATCGGATACAACACGGAACAGTGACAGATACATCTCATACAATATGCATACAATTCTTTGCTAAGAACACATGGCATACACAATGTAACTGTATAAAGCACATCTAATAAAATATGCACCCAGTTATACACATATTGCATACAACATCCAGCAGTGACAAGCACATCTCATACAATATGCTCCCAGTTATGAACACATCTTTTACATATGCAATTGTGAAAGACACATTAAGTACAACACATTCCCAGTTAAAACACATCCCATAACATGCAACAGAGACAAGCACATCTTATACAACATGCATCCAGTTATGTACACATTGCATACAATGTGGAACAGTGACAGACACTTCTCATACAACATGCACCAAGTTATACACACTTTTAAGACAACATGCTAAATGTTCATGATATTATGAGAAAGGGATTGGCAGTAGCGGGATACTATCAAAGATGGGGGAGACACAACATCAATAAAGGTACCTGATCTCAAACCAGGCGAAGTGGGGACCAAAGGGAAACCCAATCTTTACCTGTATGATGACCACGTGTATACCTAACCCTGAATTGTACCACACATCTTTAAAATTTTTTTTATCCAAACTGCAGCAGTACTAGACATATATAACATGCACCCAGTTCTGAATACTTCCTATACAATCTGCAATAGTGAAAGACACATCTAATATAGCATAATTCCAGTAAAAACATACCTCTTAACATGGAAGAGTGACAGACACATCTCATAAAACATGCACCATGTTAAAAACACATTGCATGCAACAGTACCAGTCATATCTCATATAATATGCACCCACTTATGAACACATAGCATACAATGTACAACAGTGACAAGTACATCTCATGCAACATGCATTAAGTGAAGAACACATGGCATACAATGTGCAACAGTATAAAGCACATCTCAGACAATATGCACCAAGTTGAAAACACATCATATACACTGTCCTAAAGTGGCAAGCACTTCTCATATAACATGCACCGAGTTATGAACACATTCCATACTATATGGAACAGTGACAGACACATCTTGTACAACATGCACTGAGATAAAAACACATTTCCCACAAAGAGTAATAGTGATAAGCACATCTCATTACAACATGTATTGAATTAAGAACATACACAATTTGCAATTCTAAAAGACATCTCTAACACAACATATTTCCAGCTAAGACATTTCTCATAACAAGCAACAGTGACAAACACATCCAGCTATGAACCCACCTTATACAACATGGAAAAGTGACAGACACTTCTTATATAACATGCATTTATTTACGAACACGTGACATGAAAAGTGCAGTAGTGAAAGACACATTTCATACAGCATGCTCTCAGTTATAAACACATCACATGCAGCAGTATCAGACACATCTCATACAATATTCAACAAGATAAAAACACATCTCATACAAGGTGCAACAGTAGCAGACACATGTCATAACCACGCACCCTCTTATGGGCACATTGCATAAAATGTGCAACACTGAAAGCACATCTCATACAACAACCACCCAGTTATGAACACATTGCATACAATGTGCGACAATAACAAGCACATCTCATACAACATACATCAAGTTCGGAACACATCACATTCAACTGGAAACAAAGACAGGCACATCTCATACAACATGCATTCAGTGAAGAACATAAGGCTTGTGAATTGTAGCAGTATAAAGCACATCTTTTGCAATATGCACCCAGTTATAAACACATTGCATGCAACATCCAGCAGTAACAGGCACATATCATACAACATGCACCCAGGTATCAAAACATTACGTACAACATGGGACAGTGACAGACACATTTCATGTCATATGCACCAAGTTAAAAATACATTTCAAATAAAGTGCCTCAGTGACAGACACATCACATACAACATGCACTAGTTATAAACACATTACATAGGAAGTACAACAGTGACAAACACATCTCATACAGCATGCACCTAGTTATGAACACATCTTATATGATGTGCAACAGTGACAGACAAATCTCATACAACATGCACCAAGTTAAAAGCACATTTCATACAAAGTGAAACCGTACCAGACATATCCTGCATAACACGCACCCATTTTTGAATACATTGTCTGCAACAAGCAGTAGTGACAAACATGTCTCATTCAACATGCACTCAGTTATGAAAACATTGCATACAATGAGGAACAGTGACAAACACATATTATACAACATGCACAAAGTTTAAAACATATTTCATACAATGTGCAACTGTACGAGACACATCTCATGTAACTTGCACCCACTTATGAACACATTTTATACAACGTGCAACAGTGACAAGCACACTCATACAACATACAACCAGTAATGAACATATTGCAAACAATATGGAACAGTGACAGACACATCTCCATACAGCATGCACCCAATTTGAAGACATTGCATACAATGTGCAACATTATGAGAAACATCTCATATAACTTGCACTCACTTATGAACAATTTCATACAATGTGCAACAGCAACAAATACATCTCATACAACATGCACCCACTTATGAACATAGTGCATACTACTTGGACTAGTGAGAGTCATACCTCATACAACATGCATTCAGTGAAGAACACTTGGAATACAGAGTCCAACAGTGTAAATCACGTTTCATAGAACATTCACCCGGTAATAAACACATCACATACAACATCCTAGAGTCACAATCACTTCTCATAAAACATTCATGGAGTAATAAGCATACCTTATACAATCTGCAATCATGAAAGACCCATCTAATATTATATATGTCCAGTTAAAACACATCCTATATCATGCAACAGTGACAAATACATCTTATACAATATGCTCCCAGATATGAATACATATTATACAATCTGCAGTTGTGAAATACACATGAAATGCAACATATTCTCAGTTAAAACGC
This sequence comes from Tarsius wallacei, assembly GCA_963574415.1. NCBI lineage: Eukaryota > Metazoa > Chordata > Mammalia > Primates > Tarsiidae > Tarsius > Tarsius wallacei. The sequence continues at coordinate 5,762 of CAUYQG010210636.1, read as the reverse complement.
ATCCCATAACATTTAACCATGATAAGCACATCTCATACAACATGCACTCAGTTAGGCACACATCACATATAATGTGGAACAGTGACAGACACATCTCATAAACACGCACCCAGTTATGAACACATTATGTACAACATCCTAAAGTTAAAAGCACATCTCATATAACATGCACTCAGTTATGAACACATCAAATACAATCTGGAACAGTGACCTACACATCTCATACAACATGCACCAAAATATAAACACATTTAATACAATGTGCTACAGTACTAGACCTATCTCATACAACATGCACCCAGTTCTGAACACTTCTTATACAGTCTGCAATAGTGAGAGACACATCTAATAAAACATATTCCCAGTTAAAACACATCCCATAACATACAGGAGTGACAGACACATCTCATAAAACATGCACCAAGTTAAAAACACATTGCATACAACTTGCAACAGTACCAGCACAAGTCATATCACATGCACCAAGGTGAAAACACATTGTATACTGTATGCATCAGGGACAAATACATCTCATACAACCTGAACACAGTTATGAACAGATTGCATAAATGTGGAGAAGAGATAGCTACATCTCAGACGACATGTACTCACTTATGAACACATCACATGCTACTTGGAACAGTGACAAGCACATGCCATACAACATGCACCCAGTTAGGAACACATCAAATACAACATGAAACAGTGATAGACACATCTCATGCAATATGCACCCAGTTTGAAGACATTGCATACAACATGCAACATTACCAGTCACATCTCATACAACATGCACCAAGTTAAAAACAAATTTCATACAATGTGCAACGGTACCAGACACATCTCTTATCACATGCCCCCACTTATGAACACATTGCATACAATGTGCAACAGTGACAAGCACATCTCATACAAAATGCACCCAGTTATGAACACATCACATACTACTTGAAACAGTGAAAGACACATCTCATACAACATGCATTCACTGAAGAACATGTGGCATACAGAGTGTAACAGCATAAAGCACATTTCATACAACATTGGCCCAGTTATTAATGCATCACATATAACATCCAAAAGAGACAAGCACTTCTCATATAACATGCCCTTACTTATGGACACATTACATGAAATGTCTAGCAATGTCAGGAATATCTTATACACCATGCACCCAGTTATGAACACACCTCATACAATGTACAATATCAGACACATCTCATAAAACATGCACCATATTTAAAACACATTTCATACAACATGCATCAGTGTCAGACACATTTCATACAACATGCACCCAGTCTTGAACACTTCTCATACAACTTGGTACAGTGACAGACAACTCTCATATAACATGCACCAAGTTTAAAACAAATTTCATACAACATGCAACACTACCATACACATCTCATATAGCATGCACCCACTTATGAATACATTGCATACAACATTTAACAGTGATAAACACGTCTTGGACAACATGTACCCAGTAATGACCACATTGCGGAATATGTGGAACAGTGAAAAATACATCTCATAAAATATGTTGCCTAACCCCTAACTGTACCCCACAATAACATAATAAAATAAAATAAAATAAAATAAAATAAAAAACATGCACCCAGTTAAAAACACATTGCATACGTCATGCGACAGTGCCAGACATACCTCATATAATGCACACCAACTTATGAACACATGCATACAACATGCAACAGTGACAAACACACCTCATACAACATGCATTCAGTGAAGAACACATGGTATACAGAATGCAACAGTATAAAGCAGATCTCACACAATATGCATCCATTTTTAAACACATTGCATAAAACGTCCAGCACTGACAAGCATATCTTATGCACACATTTCATACAGCATGCAACAGTACCAGGCACACCTCATAAAACATGCACCATGTTTAAAACATATTGCATACAACGTGAAATAGTACCAGACACATCTCATATTACATGCATCCAGTTATGAACACATTGCATAGAAAGTACAACATTGACAAACACATCACATACAACCTACGCCCAGTTATGAACACATCTTATACAAAGTGGAACAGTGACAGACACATCTCCTATAACTAGAACCCACTTATGAAAACACTGCATACAACGTGCAACAGTGACAAACACGACTCATACAACACGCACAAGTTAAAACCACATTTCATATAACATGCAACAGTATCAGACACATCTCATATAATATGCACCCACTTATAAACACATTGCAAATAATGTGTAAGAGTGACAAACATGCATCATACCACATGTATTCAATTATGAACACATCGCATATGATGTCAAGCAGTGATAGGCATATCTTATACAACATGCAGCTAGCTAGTTATGAATACATATACTAGTTGGAACAGTGACAGACACATTTCATACAACATGCACTACGTTATAAACACATCACATAAAAAGTGGAACACCAACTGACACATCTCATGCAACACACATTCAGTGAAGAACACATGGCATATAAAATGTAACAGTATAAAGCACATTTCATACATTATGCACCCAGTTATGAACACATTGCCTAAGAGTGACAGGCACAACTTATACAACTTGAACCCAGTTATTACCATATCTTGTATAACTTGTAACACTGACAGACACATCTCATACTACATGCATCAAGTTAAAAAAATTCACACAATGTTGAAGAGTACCAGACACATCTCATACAACATATACCCAGTTATGAACACATCACATAGAAAGTGCAACAGTGACAAACAAATTTCATACAACATGTACCCAGTTATGAATATATCTTATACAAAGTGGAACAGTGACAGACACATTTCATACAACATGCATCAAGTTTAATATACATTCCATAAAATGTGCAGCACTTCCAAATGCATCTCATATAGCATGCAACTGCTTATAAACACATTGCATACAACATGCAACAGTAACAAACATATCTTATACAACATGCACCCAGTTATGAACATATTGCATGCTATGAAGAACAGTGACAGACACAACTTCTAAAACATGTACCAAGTTAAAAACATATTTCATACAACAGGAACAGTACCAAACACTTCTCATATAACATGCACCCACATATGAACACAAGAATATCATGCACAACAGTGATAAGCACATTTCATACAACATGCATTCAAAGAACACATGGCAACAAGAGTGTAACAGTATAAAGCAAATCTCATACAACAAGCACCAAGTTATTAACACATTGCATGAAATGTCCAGCAGTGATAGGCATGTTTTATAAACCATGCACCCAGTTATGTACACATTTCATACAAAGTGCAACAGTACCAGACACATTTCATGTAACATGTACTCACTTATGAACACACTGCATACAACATGCAATAGCGAGAAATGCAGCTCATACAACATGCACCAAGTTAAAAACACATTTCAAACAATGTGCAACAGTATCAGACACATATAACATGAACCCACTGAAGAACACATCGCATACAATGTGCAACAGTGGCAAGCACATCTCATACAATATACACCCAGTTATGAATACATTGCATACTAATTGGAACAGTAACAGATACATCTCATACAACATGCATCCAGTGAAGAATGCATGGCATACAGAATGTAATAGTATAAAGCACATTTCATACAGTTGTAAACACATCACATAAACTTCCTTGAGAGACAAGGTATTCTCATATATCGTGTGCTTTTGAACACATTTCATACAACATGCAACAATGACAAACACGTCTCCTACAACATGCACCTAGTTATAAAAACATCGCATACAATGTAGAACAGTAACAGATGCATCTCCTACAACAATAATAAAGTTATACACACATTGCATACAATGTCCAACAGTGACAGGCACATCTTAAACAACATGCACTCAGTGATGAACCTATCCCATGATACTTGGTACAGTGACAGACACACCTTATACAACATGCACCAAGTTAAAAACATATTTCATACAACATGCTACAGTACCAGACACATCTCATATAACACGCACCCACTTCTAAATACATTACATAAAACGTGCAGCAGTTCCAGACACATCTCATACAAGAACCAAGTTAAAAACAATTGTAACAGTACCAGACACATGTCATACAACATGCTTCTAGTTATAAACACATCGCACAGAAAGTGCAAATGTAACAAACACATCACATATAACATGCACACAGATATGCACACATTATATATTGCAGAACAGTGAGAGACACTTCTCATGCAACATGCATTCACTAAAGAACACATGGCATACACACCTAACAGTATAAGGTACATATCACACAATATACACTCAGTTATAAACAAATTGCACACAACATCCTAAAATGACAAGCCCTTCTCATACACATTCACTCAGTAAACAACACATGGCATACAGAGTGTAACAGTAAAAAGCACATACCATAGTATATTCACCCAGTTATAAACACATTGCATACAACATCTAGCAGTGACAGGCACAACTTATACAACATGCACCTAGTTAAGAACGCATGGCATACTACTTGGAACACTGACAGACCCATCTCATACAGCATGCACCCACTTATGAACACATCGCATACAAGGGGAACAAAAACAGACTCGTCATACAACATACACCCACTTAAAAACACATGGCATACAACATGCAACAGTGACAAACACATCTCATACAACATGCACCCAGTTAAGAACACATCACACAAAACATTCAGAAGTGACTGGCACATTTTTTAGTATAAATTTTTTATTCTAAATATGTGGGGTACACTTCAGGGTTAGGTATACAATCTATTATGTAGGTACCCTTGTTGATGAGGTGTGCCCCTCCTCCCCTGGCAGTTTACACTACTGCCACTCCCTTTCTTATAGTATGATGATAGTTATTCAAGGTCTGCTTATGAATGAGGGCATGTGATACTCGGTTCTTTGTTTCTGTGATAGATCACTCAGTATTATACCCTCTGAGTTCATCAAAGTTGTTACAAAGTTTATAATTTTGTCCTCTATGGCTGCGTAATATTCCATTATGAATATGTACCACATTTTTTTTATCCAGTCCCCTTTTGATAGACAGCATGGTTGGTTTCATGTTTTTGCTATTGTAAATAATGCTGCAATAAACATGCATGTGCAGGTATATTTTTCATAGAGTGATTTGAGTTCCTCCGGGCATATTCCCAGTAGGGGAATTGCGGCGTCATATGGGAGGTCAATTTTTAGATCTTTTAGGAATCACCAAACTGTTTTCCACAGAGGCTGTACTAGTTTACACTCTCATCAACAGTGTAGACGTGTTCCCTTTTTGCCACATCCTCTCCAGCATCTGTTGTTTTTTGAGTTATTGATGATGGCCATCCTGACTGGAGTTATGTGGTATCTCAGTGTGGTTTTAATTTGCATTTCTTTGATGACTAGTGAGGCTGAGCATTTTTTCATGTATCTGTTGGCTGCTCGCATGTCTTCTTTTGAGAAGTGCCTATTCATATCTTGTAGCCCACTTTGTAATGGGGCTTCTTGGTTTTTTTCCTTTTCAGTACGTTTGAGTTCCTTGTAGACCCTAGATGTTAGACCTTTGTCAGATATACAGTTGGCAAATATTTTTTCCCAATCTGTGGGCTGTCTCCCTGCTCTCTCAATGGTTCCTTTAGCTTTGCAGAAGCTTGACAGTTTGATGAGGTCCCACTTGTCTATCTTATCTCTTATGGCCTGGACACTTGGGGTTTTTTAAATCAGGAATTGGTTTCCAGCTCC
>CAUYQG010210631.1:0-10041 GCA_963574415.1 Tarsius wallacei | reverse complement strand
CGATGTTCTAAATGTTTTCTGTTTGTCTGGTTTTAGAGACAGGGTCTTGTTCTGTCACCCAGCTGGAGTACAGTAGTGCAATCATAGCTCCCTTGGTCCTTCTCCAGGGTGAGGACAGAAGGAACACCTGCCAAGCCAGGCTTCTGATGCTGCAACCTCTTTTTCTCTTGTTTGTTTCCTCTTTTCAGTCCTATTATGAGGTCTTGAAAAGATGCCAAAGTAAAACCGATAGAGTTAAAGGCATGCTTTTCGTACCAGCATGTAATGAGCTTGTGTCCAAGGCTTTTACTTAACTTCTTACTAAGAGATGGCAAAGCTGGTTCAGAGGAAGATTTAAGAAAAAAGGACGCCGCCGTTTGTGACGTACTCATCCAGCCTTGCGGCCTGGGTGCTTGAGTAATGAGCACAGAGAGCAAGTCCCACCCCTGCAGACTCAACCGGGCACATTCCTGGTGTTGGCATTGAAGGTCTGGCTTCCCAAGAAGCCCCTTGTCACAGGAGGCTCAGATGGCTCCCTGCTAGGCTTCCGGGTGCTTGGAAGGTCCTGATGTCATCTTTTTGGCCAGATTTTCAAGTCTCAGACAATTTTCTTAAAAAGTAGCTCACAGTAAGGAATTTTGTCACCCTGGATGTGTTAGGGATTCCTGCTTTGCACTTTGGCCATTTGACTCTGGATAAGAGTGTACCCTATCGGACCTCACAGAAGCTGGCTTCTGCTTGGTCCCAGGGGTTCCAGGAAGTGATTTTTTTTCTACCCTGAAATGAGCTCTCACTTAAAACGCAAATACTCAAAATACTGAATTTACTGCTTAAGTGAGAATTTCCCATTTTTGTAGCATGTCTGTTAAAATTCACTATTGGGATGCAATTGCATTCTTAGGTAACTCAGGTATCACAGGGAGTGGTTGTTTTGTTTTCAGCTGGAATTGGTTGTTTAGGGAGCTCTTGCCAATGAAAATGTCACAGGGTTTCACTTGCTGGCACATTTGCCCTTTTGTCGAATGTGTTGTTACTTTAAATTACTAACCTTGCAAACTCACTCTGCTTTACTTAGAGGACAGAGGCGTTTGTGTCCATATTGGATGCCACTTGGAACCAGTAAATCATAAAGTAAAATTCTAAAAAAGGATTAGTGGTATTTTGTGTTTATGAATTCCATGCAGTCCATAAGTCTATCAAGAACACGTAACTGTTAAAAAAGAAAATTAAAATTATTGAGCATGAAAAAGTTCATGAAAAAAGAATGAACTTGACTCTTTGACATTTTCTTTTTTGGGGCTGAAGAACTCAACTTAGCAGGAATGCTGTGGAATGTTTCCCTTTTTGTGAAGCACAGGGTGGACCTCACAAAACTAAAGATTGGAATTTAACCCTATGATTAGCTTTTGACTGCTTTAGGTTTATCTTTTTAATAAAACTAATTTACATATTTACACTTGTTAAGAGTTTTCAGCGGTTTCTGAAAGTGTCTTTCTAACAGGACCTGTATTTTTTAGTAGTCTCTGGTGGGAGAGGCTTGGCACTGGTTGGAGAGTGCAGCTGAGGCTGGCAGTCCCTGGAAGGTTCTAGGTGGGTGGAGGTGGGCTCCTGAGTCAATATTCTTGGAAGTTTAGGTGACAAGAAATACTTCACTGAAGTATTGAACATTGTGGTCAGGCGTGGTGGCTCATGCCTGTGATCCCCGCACTTTGGGAGGCGGAGGTGAGAGGGTTGCCTGAGCCCACAGGTTCGAGACCAGCCTGGGCAACATGACGAGACATTGTCTCTACAATAAATCAAAAAATTAGCTGGGTGTGGAGGTACGTGCCTGTGGTTCCCACTACTTGGAAGGCTGAGGTGGAAGGATCTTCTGAGCCCAGCAGTCGAGGCTGTGGTTGCTGTGAGTGTGCCACTGCACTCCAGCCTGGGTGACAATGAGACTCTGACTCAGAAAAAAAAAATAGTATTGAACGCTGTAAGAATATAAAAGTCAGGTGTGGTGACCCATTCCTCTAGTCCCAGCTACTCAGGATGCAGGAGGATCGCTTGAGGCCAGGAACTTGAGGCTGCAGTGAGCTATGATTGCATTACTGTACTCCAGCTGGGTGACAGAACAAGGCCCTGTCTCTAAAATCAAACAAACAGAAAACATTTAGAACATCGTAAAGTTATTCTACTTGGTAGCAGACTCTGTGTGCCCTCGCCCCTCCCCCACTATCCCAGCTAGTCTCCAAAGGGGAGGGTGCCAAGGGCAGTCCTGATAGCTTCAGAAAGGATGAGAAGTAATTGTTTTAAGTGAGCACCTATTATTTCTTTGTTCTAGATTAGGGGTCTTGAAGAAGTTCACTTTATTGAAGATGAGGATGTAAAACCCCCAGGGTGTGCCAACATGCTTGGAGGTCTGGAGGACATGGGAGAAGAGGCCTCCCTCTGCTTGTCCTTCAGGTCCCTTGGGTCCTGGAGGTGAGGGTCCTCCAAGGGGTGTGCCTTTGGGAGCTGGTGGGAGGGGGATGGGGGAACGGCCTGGCCTGAGCTCCCTCCAGAGCACATCCACGTGGAGTCGTTTCTGATCTCTGCACACACTGACCCACAGAATTGAGCTTATTTTCCCTTTATTTCCCTTTAAAGTTAGTAGAAAGGCAGTGCTAAGCTGGGCGTGGTGGCTCATGCCTGTAATTTCAGCACTTTGGGAGGTGGAAACAAGAGGATTGCCTGAGTCCATGGGTTCAAGAGCAACCTGGGCAAGTTGGTAAGAACTCGTCTCTACAATAAATCAAAAAAATTAGCTGGGTGTGGTGGTACGTGCCTGTGGTTCCAGCTCCTTGGAAGGCTGAGGTGGAAAGATTGCCTGAGCCCAGCAGGTCGAGGATGTGGTGGCTGTGAGCGTGCCACTGCACTCCTGCCTGGGTGACAGAGTGAGACTCCGACTCAAAAAAAAAAAAAAAAAATAAAGGCAGCAGTACTGCAGGGCAAGTTAAACCGAGGGTAGAGGCTTTCTGTTAGGAAGAGGGTTTCCCAGCCAGATTGAGTGGCTGTTGCGTCACGTTCCTCAGTCCATGTCTGCAGCCAGCTTTGCTAGTGACAGGGCACTCCAGTCACCCAGGGGCCCCTGCAGGGATGGGCCTGTGGGTCCAGGAGCAGGTGCACTCCACCTCGCAAGGAACCCAGATGCTCGGGAATTGTGTGGCCGTATGACCCAATGTGTGCCAGCTCAGAGCCCAGAAGTTTGTCATTTGTGCTAAAATTCCTTCAGTTGGTTTCGAGTTATTTTTCTGTGGTCTTAAAATTTAAAATGCCTTCCAGCAGAAGGCATTTTAAGGAGACAGTTTGAATGATCACACCTCTCCTAGCTCCTCCACCTGTGTGTCTCGTGTGACTCCCTAGAGAGTGACCTCCCATCCTGGGGAAATTCAGGGTCCCTCTGCATCCGATACTGGGATTTCACAACAGGAAAATGATGCAGGGCCTGTGGGCACCACGGGTGGCTCTGTTCTGCTAGGGGATCCCTCCTCAGTCTCTGGTGGGGGTAAGAGAGTATCGCTGGGGGCTGTCAGTGCTTGCCACCCCAGCAGACCCACTTGGCCTGCAGGAACCCACTTCTCAACCCCTGATCCTCCTGTTTCTCTGTGCTTTGGTTGCTCCTGTGGAGACTGGAAGTGATGGCTGAATAAAATGACATCTGACTGGTGGATGTGTGAGTCACATTGCGTCAGGGGGTGCAGACAGACAACCTGACTTCCTCCTCTACCGGAGGTTTCTTGAGCCCTGGGGGGGATATTGGTAAAGTTAACAGATCTGTCCATTAGTGGTAGACTAGGTGGGCATTTTGTTTTTAGGCTGACCTTGGACTTCTGGGCTCAAGCATCTTTCTGCCTCAGCCTCCCGCGTAGCTAGGAATACAGTTTTTGGTACTTTTATGTATAAATGTAGAGTCTGGTAGCAGGTTAAAAGAAGCCATCCTCATTTCCCTGCCTGAGAAACTTAAAAAAAATTAATAACTACAGTGAGTCAGAAAACAGGAAGCCATGCTGGTGACATCAGTTCCATAGTTGACTGGATTTCCAGGTGGGCTGTCTGATTTAATTCGCCATTGATGTTGATGGCCTTGACTTGTCCTGCATGTGCCTCTGTTTATAAGCACCTTCCCTGCCTGAAAACCACTCCCTTCCCATGCTCAACTCCAAGCTATACCCGGGACTAATTTCAGAAGCAGCTTGTTGAGGGCCTTCCTGTAAGACCTTCTCTACTGTGGCTGGCCCTCCCTTGAAGTCCCCTCTGTGTGCACCTGGGAAGGATATGGGAGTTCTGAGATACACCAGCACACTGGTCCGGTCCCTGCTCTTGGAAGCCACCCACAGTCAGGTTGGCTCCATAGTAGCACTTTTGAAGGGTATCGTCTGTTGACTTTCTTCCCTCTCCTTTCCGCTGTTGCTTCTGGGATCACTGCCCTTTTCCAAAGTGTAGCGTTTATGCCCCCACCGCGGGTCATGGCTTCAGAGCCAGATTCCGGCGATCTCTGAGCGCAGCATGGCCCCTGCTCAGTTCAGCCCTCTGTCTCCCTCTTTCCATAGCTTCGAGGCACCTTTCCTGAGCACATGATCGGGATGGCTCGGTGTTTACAGGGCATGAGGTCCTGCTGGGCTGCTCTAGCAGGGTGATGGAGACATACTTGCTTGTGTGGAAACCTCACCAAGCTGGCAGCCTCTGCCATGCATAGGCTGTAGGCAAATGTGGTCATTCTGGGTGTGAGAGGTCCACAGGCTTGTTTCTGTCTGACTGCACGTCCCCTCCTGTGGGCTATTGTCAGAGTCTGGCCGATGTTGCGATTGTGAAAGCCATGGGGCGCTGCAGGGCACATTTGGAATCCCACATGTGTTTGCTCCATTGCATTCCATTGTGACACGTATGAGCCCCACTTAGTGGACTACCATCTTGTGGCATGTTCACCAAAGTGATGGTCATTAGCTAGGCATGTAGTGTGTATTGTAAGTAAGTTACATGTTGGCTATAGGCAGCGTCTGACCAAAGCAAGGCATCTGGCCCACCTGGTGAAAATGATTCTCCAAGGTAAGCCCCACGTGTGAGAGGGCAAGCCTTGTGCCAGCCAGAGAGGTCTTGTGGTAGATGGTCCTGTGCTCTGCCATGTCTCCTGATTAGACATTGGCTCCATAATGTAAAGTTGGCAGGATGCGTTCAGATGATCTCCTCAGCAGGCTCTGGGCCTACATGTTAGACCCAGGTCCGCCGTGCTCTCTTCTGGTCGTGTCCTCTGCTCTGCTTAAGTCAAGCCTTTACGCTGATATCTCGGTCCTCAGATTTCACATCAGGCTCATTTCCTGCTTCTACTGAACTGAAAGCTCCTTGGACAAAATGTCCAGAGGATGAACATGTGTCTTTCTCCTCTGGCTTCAGCTGGGTCAGTCAGTCACGCAGTTGTTGACTTCAGCACATACCACAGTGATGATGAAAGGTTATCATCCTCAAATAAGAAATGGGACTTTCTCAGGCTGAATATCACAGAGCCACAAAAGTGAGCCCAGTCCACAGCCAGGCATTGCCTACAGAAAGGGCTCGCTCTCTCTGGCAATGCTGGAGGAAGCTCTTGGGTCCCCTCCATAGAGGCTTTGCATAGGTGGGCAGCTGAGGGGCCATGGACTCTGAAGGCAGCAGCTAGGGTGGGTGTCCCAGAACCAAGACACAGCCTTTTTGCAGAGCTGGCATCTGAGTTCTGTGGCCGGAGGCTGGGTTGCAGGTGCTTGGGTGAGTTCACTTCCTTCTCTGCAGGGTTGTGCAGTAGTGAACAACGGGAAAAGTTCCCAGCATGCAATTTACGAGGTGAACTCATGTTTTGAGGTTTAGATGTGGCCAAAGTGAATGACTTTGTTCTGTTGCTTTTTTTTTTTATTAACATGGGGAAATATTTAGCAAACTTGTTTGCCTCTTACTGGGGAAGCAGTTGCTGTTCTGCACAGTATTTTACAAGCCGTGTTTCCTTAGGATTCAAAGAAGGTGGCAAGAGGAAGAAGCAGAAGCAGAGAGAGGAGATGAAGAAGAAGAAGTCGACCAAAGGGAATCACTAGACTGGACTTGCAGGCACACATGCCCTTGGCACCCGGCAGATGTTGGCGCACGGGCCTTGCTTGGTGTGTGGTTGTACACACGTGCTAGGTAGTGGCATCTTGATCAGGACTGTCCCGAGCCCACACTCACTTAGGATTATGGTAGATGTGATCATGGATCGGTCAGATCAGGCAGGCCAGCAGACAGGAGTGGAGGCCCATGGGTGGCGGTGATAGACATTTGGGACACAGCCTTGACTTTCTCACTTCGCTTTTCCCTGGCACTGTACATCTGCTAGCGTTTTCCTGTAGAGCTGTTACTGATCTCTGTCATTCTTTTCAGTCAATCAACTACTATGCACACTACTGAAACATTTCTAGCTTTAGAAGCACAATAAAGTACAGGCAGGTAACTGAGTTTATATTCATGAAATGGCTTTCCTAATGGTGGGCGATACAGTGTTTGAAATTAGAATGCAGGAAAGTGTAGCATAATTTAAAGATAACACAAATAACACATTGAATTGTGACTGTCAGGGGACTTTTTCTCCAGAGTAGTATGGCCACACACACAGTAAGCTGCCAGGAATCACTTGATATATGTATCACTTTAATTTTAATCCTCTCCAGGTAGTCCAAACTTAACTTCAAATGTTGTGTAGATTTTGTTAAATTCCATCTTTTTTTTTTCTTGGATCCATAGTTCTTTTTAGTGGTTAAAAAAAATTGCTCAGCAATGCTCTTTCTAGCTTTCCTAGGTTAGGGCCATGCTGGGGAAGGATAGATTAGGTTTATACCCATGTGAAATTGTCAGACTTTGAGCAAGTAGGTTGAACTAAGATATTTCAGTTTGCAAACATTGGCTCCTTAAAAGTAAATCACTTTACGCTAGCGAGATTCTGACCAGCTTCCTGTACCTATTTCCTTTGCATGATCTATTGCTTTGTAACCTTTTGTTTTTCCTGAGCACTGGGTCAAGCTCTGGTATTGCCTTAACTTCTTCCTGCATGCTCCCTCTCAGTGACTTTCTCCTTCCCTTTAACGCGAAGATCTGCCGTTCATATTGCTTTTGCCTTCGTCCTCTTGGAATTGAGGGCATCGTAAAAAAACTTGGACATGATTTCAAAATGCCAACAATTTTAATCTAGTGGTTTTGAAACTAGGACTTTTTGGGCACAGTCCCCTGTAGCAGTGCCACAGACTTGGAAGCCAGCAACAAGTGTAACCTGTGATTTTAACATGACTGTTACAGAGGGGTTTGCTTTGTTTATTTGGTTTGGGGGGAGTGAACTGGTTGGTATTTCATGCTTTTTTGTGGACATTGTAACCCTAAATGCATAATGTGTTTTCAGTGCTACCTACAGAAATAAAGCATAAACATACTGAGTACAACTCACCTGCGATCATTTATAAGTGTCCGTGCCCTACACCATTAGGCCTCCTTAAAAATAAAAGCAATTCTTTAACCCTGCAGTGATGACAGATGAAGGGGTGGGTCTGGGGGACCGAAGGCTAGCTTCTGAGAGGCATTGCTATAAGATGAAAATGGGACTTTAAAGCTCACGTCCCCACTGACCACACCTGGGATAAACCGATAGCTTGTGCAGCATCAATGGCAAACCTGAGAGGACCAAGAGGAGAGCAATTTGCCCACCTCCTCTGACTCTGGCCAGTGACTGAGACAAACCAGACACTTGCTGTGTCCTTCATCCTGGCCTCTCTAGTGACAGGAAGGTGCTGCAGTAATCACTTTAGGAGGTAAAGTCACCTCCTCAGTCATAAACTCACCACAGGTGGTGCTCTGGAAGTCTGTTGGATTTTTGAAATTATTTTTTTGAGTTGGAGGTCTTACTCTGTCAACCAGGCTTGCGTGCACTGGCACCATCAGGGCTCACCTCATCCTTAAACTCCTGGGTCAGTCAGTCCTCCCTTTTCAGCCTCCAGAGTAGCTGGGACTACAGGCGTGCACCACCACATGTGGCTAATTTTTTAAAAATTTTTTGTAGAGATGAGGTCTCACTATGTTGCCCAGGCTGATCTTGAACTCCTGGGCTCAAGCAGTCCTTCCACCTCAGCCTCACAGAATGCTGGGATTACAGGAATGAGCCACCACACCTGACCTAATTTTTTTATTTTGAAAAAGATTATGTTCATCTCAGCTGCTCAATCCCAGAATTTGCTGCTGAAATTGTGATTGAGGGAGGTAGACTCCATGAGTTTAGAGGCTGTTTTGCTGCTTCCTGGGAGCTGCAGCCCTTGACCCTTGCTTTCCTAACCCCCAGGCATCATGTGAGCGTGGCCAGGCTGCACACGACTGGGCCACAGTGGTTGGGAGATGTCGGCACAGCCAGACATGCTGAGCCACGTGTGTGATGAGCTGCGGTCAGAGCTGTGGCGTCCCCCAGTTGGCTTGGCCTTCAGGTCCGCTTGTGACCACAGGTAGCTTCTCCTGACACTTTATCCCCACAAGGGGGCGAGACCCCGACCAAGGAGGAGGGGGAGCCAGTGTCTATGGAGCGCCTGCCGCTTACCAGGTCAGCCATGTAGGTGTCTGCTTCTCAGGGGAGGAGAGACACAGAGCAAGATGAGGTCTGCCTGCCCCCAACATCTGAGACCCAGTGCCCTGGTTGGCGCTGGCACCGAGGCACCTGGGAGGCTGCTCTGTGCAGGTGAGCCCTGTGTATGCCCACTCCAGAATCTGCCGGCAGGGCCCTAGCATGATGGTGCCTCACAGTCTGTGACCTCTGTGACCTTCCAGGCCCTGGGCGGTGGTGGATGGTGAGGGGAGGGTGCAGGAAGGGCAGGCAGGAAGGCAGGTGGGCTCTGGCTCCATGCCAGGAGGCGGCAAGGGGACAGGACTTGGGCAACTGGCGAGGGATCCTGGGGGCATCAAGAACACATGGGGCTGCCTGCATACCTTTCACCTTTGGCAGGAGGATTAGGGGCTGTAGAACCCACTTTCCATAAGTAAACCAATGTAAACATTTTGAAATGCTCATACAATCATAGGAAATGCAGAACCCCACAGCAAGCTCCCGTGTCCCCCCCCATCTCCTGTGGGGAGGCAGCATGATGTCACCCACAGGGTGAGCTTCCGAATTGTTCAGCACCTGGAAATGTGGATTATGATGAGAATGACTACACATGGGCTTTTTTGTCTTTGTGTTTTTACCTTTGCCAAAATAAGGTATTAGTTTGAAAACTTCTTGGAGAAAACCCTAAGATCCCCAGTTGGGATTCCAATTCATGTTCCTTCCACTGTACCCGCTGGTCCTGGTTGCCCTGGGAGGCGCCGTCTGGCTGTGTCCAACTCCACTCAGTCTCCAGCTGGGCGCCCTGTGGCCTCACCTGGTGGATGGCGCTATACCTCCTCGTCTTCCCAGGTCCTTTGGTTGCCATCTCGTCCAAAGGTGACTGTTGGGTTCTGTGTTCAGCCACTCCCACAAGGCCCTAGCAGGCCGGGTGCCCCCAGCCTGTGTTGGATGGCATGTTGCATCAGGTGGCATGTCAGAAGGAGCAGACAAGGCGGGTGGGTCACAGCCAGCTCTTCCCTTGGAGGCCCTAGGCTGGGGGATGTCCCAGGGCTTTCAGCACCTCGGTGAGCTGGCCCCAGGCAGGCAGGGTAGCAGTGGCGGTCCACCTGCCCTCTGAGGAGTACACTTCTCCATCCCATTGTCGCTTTTCAAGCCCAGGGCTTTCAGCAAACGAATTAATCCACACAGGAGTCGGGCAGGGCAGGTCAGTTCACATTCTGGACCTGGAGAGAGCCATTCTCATCCTTGTTACCCTGTTGGCATTCAGGGTGAAATAAAATAAGTGTGTCCCCCTCTGCTTATCCCTGTGGACATAATAATTCACAGACGGGACACCCCTGCCTCAGGTGTGCCCTGAGGACTCAGGTGTGGCCAGAGCACATGGGGAGTCAGGGTGTCAGGAGGTGACTGATGTAAGCAGGCAGCCGTCAGTACTCCTGTATCCCAGCGGGATGAAGGAAGGGCAAGGG
>CAUYQG010210626.1:0-18276 GCA_963574415.1 Tarsius wallacei | reverse complement strand
TTGTAGAGATGAGGTCTCACCAAGTTGCCCAGGCGGGTCTCGAACCCGCGGGCTCAGGCAATCCACTCACCTCAGCCTCCCAAAGGCGTGGGATTACAGGCTGAGCCACTGAGCCCGGCTAGGGTGTTCTTGCTCTCTCCTTCTAGCTGCTGGTTTCTGAAGAGCATAGTGTGTGTGTCTGTGTCTATGTCATCTTGTTATTCTCACTTTTTGGTGCCAGCTAACTTTTGACTGGCTTAAGTAGTAGAAATCCCCCACACAGTGGAAGCCTTCATTGTTCATAGCTACAAACTTGTGGTGTTCTGCTGGTGAGCACTGGCCTCCTTTAAGGCAGGAAATGGAAGCCTTCCATTTCTAGTCTTCTTTCCAGCAAAAGTTTGGAATTTCAATATCAATGGTAAGGAGAACTTGGTTTAGCAACTCTTAGTTTCTTTTAGCTGTGGACAACCAACCAGCTTGCCATAACTAATCTTTCTCCCTGAAGTCCACACAATTTTATGCTTGTAGAAGTGACATGTGTGCTGGGCCCAGCAACTACTCAGCTCTGGAGAAGTACTTGATAATTTGGTTAGATTTGGGGAAAGACCTCAACAAAGATGTATACAATGTGGTTTTATTAGCACTTCTCCCCTTCTCACCCCAATTCTATCTCACATGATACAAGTTTCATGTAAAACAGAGATTGTTAAGATAAGCATAAGAACTAATCAAGACATGTCATTTTCCAAGTCCTGAATCTGGAAGACTAAAATACCAAATGTGTAGTCTGTTGAAATGGAGAAGGGATTCCAGACATTTGGGAGTTAGAACTGGAAAATATAGGCTTCTTTTTCAAAATGGAAATAGTAAACTTACTTAATGCAATGTCTACTAGTTTTTTTGTTGCTGTTATTTTTCTTACTGGTTTTGTTTTATTGGTTGGTTTTAGCCTTAATAAGAGCTTTAAATGAATATGTTTAAGGAGGGAAAAAACGCAACAAAACAAAATGTAATGTAACTTTTCTTTTTTTTTTTTTTTTTTTTTGAGTTGGAGTCTCACTCTGTCACCCAGACTGGAGTGCAGTGCCGGCCACCACAGCCTCGACCTGCTGGCCTCTGGCGATCCTTCCGCCTCAGCCTTCCAAGTAGCTGGAACTACAGGTGCGCGCTACCACGCCCGGCTAATTTTTGATTTATTGTAGAGATGAGGTCTCGCTTGCCCAGGTGGGTCTCGAACCCGCGGGCTCAGGCAATTCACTCACCTCGGCCTCTCAAGGCGCGGGATTACAGGCTGAGCCACCGAGCCCGGAGTAATGTAACTTTTCAATAAACTTAAGGAAAAATCAAATAATACAACATCAGTAAATCTATTAAAAATGACAAGGAACAATGAACCAAATTTCAAAATTTAACTGAAAGTAAACTTCACTGAAAAAAAAATGTTTACCCAGTTAATCTTTCAATTGGCAATGCATCTGAATTGGTATTTTTCATTAACAACTTTATTATATTCCCTAATTTATATTTATTTGATTTAGATTAATCTACTTGTCAGAATACTGCTAATAAATATGAAATGCCTTACTGGACTAATGATACTCCAAATTTGTATGCAGATAGTTCTGTGGTTATCAATGCAATATGTGTGTAAAAAACCACAATTAGTAAATGTACCAAATGCTATGGCATATTTTGCACTTGGAACAATCAGGAAAATAATGAATTAAAGAAAACCCAAGCTGGACTCGGTGGCTCAGCCTGTAATCCCATGCCTTGGGAGGCTGAGGTGAGTGGATTGCCTGAGCCCGTGGGTTCGAGACCCACCTGGGCAACTTGGTGAGACCTCATCTCTACAATTAAAAAAAAAAAATTAGCCAGATATGGTAGCACGCTCCTGTAATTCCAGCTACTTGGAAGGCTGAGGCGGAAGGATCGCCGGAGCCCAGCAGGTCGAGGCTGCAGTGGCCGGGAGCGGCCACCGCACTCCAGTCTGTGCGACAGAGTGAGACTCCAACTCAAAAAAAAAAAAAAAAAGAAAAAGAAAACCCAGACTGTCAAAGTCAATCTGCTCTTTTGGGCAGATTTACCACCCCAATAGGTACTTTCTAGGCTACAGAATTATGTGGGTCTGGGTGATGCCTCTGCCTGCGAAATAAATGGAACTTAAGACTCAACAAACAAAAACAAAACAGAAATTCTACTACTAAATGTTCTTTCTTTTGCAGAACTGCACAAATAAAGAAGATTTCAAAATTGTTTAGATTGGCACTTTAGGGGCCACCCTTGGGAAAGTGGTAGCTGATGTATTTTAAATCGAAAAATATGGGCCTCATGATTTCTGCCATATTGTGGCAATATCCACAACTGTTTTATCTTGATGTATTGACATTTTGATAAATATGCAAGTTTTTATTTGTCTCTTGTAACACTGTCTGACTTAATGTCTATTTTGTCTGATGTTTGTGTAGCCTCCCCACTCACTTTTGATTACTATTTGTGTGGAACACCTTTTTCCATCCTGTCACCTTTAACTTATCTGTGTCTTTGGATATAAAATGAATCTTTTATAAACATCAGATAACTGAATCATGCTTTTTAAAAAATCCATTATGCCAAACTCTACCTTTTAATTGATAAGTTTAATCCACTTACATTTAATCACTTACAAGGAAGGGTTTACTTTTGCCATTTTGCTATTTGTTTTCTATGTCTTACATCTTTTCCTCAATTCCTCCATTACTGCTTTCCTGTTTGTTTAGTTGATTTTTTTTCTAGTGTACTGTTTGATTCCCTTTTTACTTCCTTTTTTGTATTTCTTTTTGTTAAGTTCTTAGTGGTTACCATTGGAATTATAATTAATATCTTAAGTGTATAACAACTTGTTTAAAATGATACCAACTTAGCTTCAGTATTCTACAAAAACTCAGTTTCTATACAATCCATCTCTCATTTTTTTATGTTGCTGTTATCACAAATTGCATCTTTATGCATTGTGTGTCCATTAACATAGATTTGTAATTATTGCTTTGCATATTTTTCATTTTAAATCATATTTGAAAAAGAAAGTGTTACAAGCCAAGAGTATATTAATGCTGGCTTTTATATTTACTTGTCATTACAGCTACTGGTGGTTTTGCTCTTTTGTATGGCTTTGAATTTCTGTCTAATGTCCTTGAATTTCAGCCTAAAGAACTTCTTTTAGCATTTCTTAGAGCAAATTTCTATTAGTCATGAGCTTCTTCCTCTGGAAATATCTTCATTTTTCCTTCAATTTTAAAGGATTAAACAATTGCTAGAAAGAGAATTCTTTGTTGATAGATTCTTTTTCTTTTATTCCCCCTGCTTTCTGACCTCCATAGTTTTTGATGAGAAATTAGTTGTTAATCTTATTACAGAGTCCTTGTACATGATACATTACATCTTCCTTGCTGTTTTCAAGAGTCTTTGTCTTTAAATTGATTATAAAATGTTTCAGGGTGTAGATGTCTTTGTGTTTTGCATGGAGTTGATAGAGTTTTTTGGATGTGTAGATTTATGTTTTTAATCAAACTGGAAGTGTTTCAATAATTATTTCTTCCAATATTTCTTCCACTTTATTTCTCTTTTCTCCTTTGGAGACTTCCATATTGGGTATGTTGATATGCTTTATAGTACCCCACTGGTATTTAGGGTCTGATAATTTTCTTCATTCCTTTTTCTTTCTCCTCCTAAGACTGGATAATTTTAGTGGACATATTATCACTTTAATGTCTCTTTTTCTGCTCAAAAGAAACTCCCCTAATGAATTTTTCATTTTGGGAATAATTTTCAGTTCTAGAATGTCTGTTTGTATCCCTTTTATATTCTTTATTAATTTATTGATACTCTCTATTTGTTGTGACATCATTCTTCTGGGTTCCTTTAGCTATTTTTCTACGGATTTCTTTAACTTTTTGAATATATTTAATACAGTTGATTTAAAGTGTTTGTCTAGTATTTCTGATGTCTGGGCATCCTCAGGTATGCTTTCTGTCCATTTTTAAAATGATGAATAAGTCATATTTTCCTTTCTTTTCATTTTGTTGCTGTGTTGAAAACTGAGTGGACATTTTGATTATTATAATGTGGCAACCCTGGAAATCAAATGGGTCCCTCTACTTAGATTTTGCTGTTATCATTTTTTGTGACTGTAGTTGTCTATTTGTTTGTGACTTTTCCAAACTACTCTTATAGACTATATATTTTGTCATGTATGGTTACTTAAGTTTATTCTATTCTCCCAGCGGTCAGCCAGTAACCTGACAAAGATTTTTCTAAATGCCAAAATTTAACAGACTGTTTCTCATTAAACATTCCCCTGGTGTTGTTAAGTTGTCGTTGTTGTTGTTGTTTTTGTTGTTGTTTTTGAGTTGGAGTCTCACTCTGTCGCCTAGGCTGGAGTGCAGTGGCATGCTCAGGTCACCCCAGCATTGACCTGCTGGGCTCCTGCAAGCCTTCCACCTAAGCCTTCCAAGTAGAAAGAACTACAGGCATGTGCTACCACACCCGTCTAATTTTTTGATTTATTGTGGAGATGAGGTCTTGCCAAGTTGCCCGCGTTGGTCTCGAACCCCTGGGCTTAGGCAAACATCTCGCCTCGGCCTCCCAAAGTGCTGGGATTACGGGCTTGAGCCACCATGCCTGGCATTGTTAAGTTTTTAATTAGTTTCCAGAGTTCCAAAAGAGTTGATTGTGACAGGTTTTTGTTTTGTTTTTTTCCCAGTTTAATCATTGCTTCAGCAGAGGCAGTTCTATGGAGCTAATGGAGCTACCTCTTCTACTCTGCCATTTTTGATGATGCCACTTCAGGCCAGCAGTTATTTTTATTCACTTTTGGGGGAAATAAATTAGTTACCAGGATTTTTTACACCTGTAATTTTTGTTACTGTATAGGTCTTTAAGAAACTTTCTCGCTTTTGGTTTCTGCAAACATAGGCTCAAAATCAATATGTAGATTTTGAGGTTAAAATGTTATGTATTACACTAACAAAATACAACTTGGAATCAACATGGGAATAGACTTTAGGGTGAATATTTTTCTGTTTATTGTATTGTACATTTATAGTCTTAAAATTTTAAGCTAGCTTTATTAGACTCTTCATTCATCTATCAAATTATTTACAATAAGTGATTTTAGCAATATGAATTACTTTGTTGCTGATATTGCAATAGTTTTAATAATTATTTAGATAAAAACTTTACTTTCTATACACTGTAGTCCTATAATACTGTTCATAAAACTAAAAAAATCGACTAACATGACTGTCAAAATTAAATAAAGATTTTACAAAATATCTCATAGAAGTTATAAGTTCAATGATATAATAGTTTTTCTAAAAAAAACCCTCAAATGTAATTCATAATATATATTTTTCTTAGTAAATAAAATTGATGACAGATTTTTATTTTTTAAAAAGAAATAATCTATCAACTTATTTAAAAATATTGAAATTAAAAAAGGAACATGTTATTTTCATCTATTTTCCCCCCAGGTTTACTAAGGTATACATGACAAATAAAAATTGCATATATTTAAGGTATGCAATATTATGTTTTAATATATGTGTGCATTGTGAAATGATTACCTGAATCAAGTTAAGTAACATTCATAACCTCACATAGTTATAATTTTTTTGTGTGTACTGAGAACACTTAAGATAAACTCTTAGGAAATTTTAAGTATATGACATAGGATTATTAACTATAGTCACCATGCTATATATTAGTTCTCTAGAACTTATTCATCTCACATAACTGAACCTTTGGGCTCTTTGATCAACATATTTATATTTGCACTCCTAACCTCAGCCTCTGGCAACCACTATTCTATTATATTCTCTACTTTTATGAGCTGAACTTTTTTAGACTCCACATATAAACGATATTGTGCAGTATTTGTTTCTCAGTGTCTGGCTCTTTTTACATAACTTACTTCCAGGCACATGCATGCTCTCACAAATGGCAGGATTTCTTTCTTTTCTATGGCTGAATAATATTGTGTGTGTGTGTGCATGTCACATTTTCTTTACTCACTTATCTATCAGTGAACACCTAGATTGTTTCTATATCTTGGCTATTGTAAATAATGCTGCAGTGAACATTGGGTGCAGAAATCTCTCGACAAAAACAACACAATATTTACAAAAAGTGAGTTTAAATCTGTATAAGAAAATAAGTAAATCTTTTCATTTATTCTCAACCATAAAAATGCCTTAGGGAGAGTTAACATTATTCCAAATAGTTGAATTTATTTTATTGTTGTACACATCAATGATGTTATGTTTAAATATGGAAATAAAATAATGATGAATAAACAGGCATGAAATATTCTACGGGTGCTTCTGAATAGCATATCTTTAATGTGGCTACTCTTAACAGTTATAGGGACTTTGACAGTTAAGTAATCCCTTCACTACTTAAGTACAACAGGGTTTTATTATTAAGTACACTGCCTGGAAATGGTGTGCTTTTTTCATTCACACTATAAACAGTTTTGTTAGCTTGGTAATCCTGCTTGTCAGATTTGTTCACTGTTTGATATTAATCAGTAGGTTTATAAAAGGTACAGTACTGGACAGAAGTGAACAGAGAATACATTATAAATAATGTTTCTGTAAATCACAGAGAGTCATACATCTCCAGCTCTGAGGTGTATGGAATATTTTGACATTTTGTGGGTGGTTTGATAGCTTGCTACTAACCTAAAACTTTAATAGCAGAAGCTACTGTCCGTTTCATTACATGAACATAGAATTGGTTCTCCCAGTATAAATTTGTTGAAAGTTTCTGGGACTTTTTATTTGTATTTAGTGCTTAACTTTTTTTAAATTTAAGACTTCATTTTCTAAAGAGCAGTTTTAGGTTCACAGCAGTCTCCCCACACATATACATGATCTCCTCAATTATTAACATAGCTCACCAGAGTGATACATTTGTTACAATTTATGAATGTACATGAACACATCATTATACCTCAAGCCCCTAATTTACATTAAGGTTCACTTGGTGTTGTACATTCCATGGGTTTTGACAAATGTATAACAATTGCATGTATCCACCACGATAGTATCTCACAGAATATTTTCACTGCCCTAAAAATCCTCTGTGCTCTGCCAGTTCATCCCTTCCTCCCCCCAACCCCTGACAACCACTGATCTTTCTATTGCCTCTACAGTTTTACCTTTTCCCGAATGTCATATAATTGGAATCAGACAGTATGTAGCCTATTCAGATTGTCCTTTTTTACTTAGTCATATGCATCTAAGATTCCTTCATGTTGTTTCACAGCTTTATAGCTTATTTCTTTTTAACCCTGAATAATATTCCACTATCTGGATATACCAGTGATTTTTATCAATTCATCTGCTGAAGGACATCTTGATTATTTCCAGGTTTTGACAATAATGAATAAAGCTGCTATCTTTGTGCAGTTTGTATGTGTGTGTGCATGTGTGTGTGTGTGTGTGTGTGTGTGTGTGTGTGAACATAAATTTTCAACTTTTTGGGTATATATCAATGAGTGTAACTGATAGATTGTATGATAAGAGTATGTTTAATTTTGTAAAAAATTGCCAACCTGTCTTCCAAAATGACTAGCATTTTGCACTATCACTAGCATGAATGAGAATTTCTGTTGTTACACAACTAAACAGCATTTGGTGTTGCTGGTGTTCTGGATTATGGCCATTCCAAGAGGTATATGGTGGTATCTTGCTGTTAATGCTTAACCATTGAAAGCTTGTATTCTTCTAGACTATGCACAATAAAAATACTGTTATTAAATCATGAATAGAGAATTCAAAGTCATAAGCAATTATGTCACATGTAGCCTTATCTTTTTAACATTTCTTTCTGTATTTCAGAAAACATCCATTTATTACTTTAATAAATATTCTATTTATTTAATGAATTTATTACTTTAATAAGTATTCTATTATATAACCAGCAACTTTATCCACCAAAATATGAATTGTTTCTCTAACTTGCAAATATTGGAATTGATTTAGAAGTGGTTTCAATTTTTTTTAGAAACTCTAGAGTTTAGAAAATATAACCAAGGGACTGCTATGAGGGGTTTATTAAATTAGTGACTAGTTAGTATAAGATGTTGTAAAATGACTCATGATGTGATTCCTGGGTGAACAAATAGGTTTCTTTGTTAGTTTTGCAAATAGATCTTCATCGCCAAATACATAAATGAATATATAGGTACTGTCCAAAAGCTGTTTGACCTAAAATGTTTTGACTAACAGTGTTCACTGGGTCCTTTTCAAGTCCTTCAGCTTTTCCCATAGCTCACAGTTTTAAGATGATGACAAATTTTAAATGTTTCCATGCTAAGTTAGTGTTTCCAAATTGTACAAGAATATTCTTCTTCATTCTCTCACTGTTTCCTTTGTTAACTTAAGTTTAGCCTAAAGCCACCTCTTTATATATCTTAAGTTAAGCCTAAAAGTTTCTTCATATATAGTGAACTATAACCTACCTGGAAGTATAAACAGACTGTAACATATTATTGTTCCAATCACTGAGTTTTGACCAGTGAAAAATGGCCACTGTTCAAACTGGATTCATATAAGGCAAATGTTGAGCTGTACCTGACCTGGCTTTTACTACCTTGTTCATTTTCTATATAGGTTACTTTTCATTTTTTGTCCATAAATCTTCTTCCACCATGAGGCTGTGCTGGAGTATCTCTGAATCTGCTGTGATTCTGGGGGCTGCCTATTCGTGAAAATTCTTTGCTCAATTAAACTCTGTTAAATTTTATTTGTCTAAGGTTTTTCTTTTAATATCTTTTTTGATCCCCCAAAGGTTGATATTTTCCTCCCAGATGTGACATTGACCATATCTCAACAATTGATGGAGGGTAGTAGGAAACTCCCAGAGACAAGAAGAAGAACAATATAAAAAGAAATTCTGCCTTTTTTTTAACAGGAGGAGAAAGTGGTTACTCCTGAGTCTACAGCGGGACTGAATTCCTTTTAATCTATTGTTTGTTATAATCCATATATTACTAGCACATAGGTAGAAATGAGATGTAACCTTTCTGGAGTTCCATATCACCAACCTTTCACTATCTAGTGACAGAGAACAGAATAATTCTATTAACAGGCATGATTTATGTTGTATTTGTTGGCTTCTCTTTATATAAGTATGTGAATACTATAAAAATGCAGCCAAGCAACAGGTATTTCAAAGTCTTTTCAGACATGGAAGTTGCACAAAGACGTGACTTGGTCAGGGGTTGGGAGATACTTTTGGACCACGACAACAGAATATACTGTTATATAGATTGTGGAGTCTTCACATATGTGACAAATTGTGGGCCAGGAAACTGGGTTTTTTGTCATGATCCACCAAGACCTATAGGACCTCCACAAGTCTCTAAAACCCCTGGAACACAATGTCTTTATATTAAAAAATCGTTGTGCTCTGTGGTTTCTCCAATCCCTTTCTTCTTTAATAGCTGTAATGATACTGAGTGTGATATGTCTTCCTGGTAGATGCCAATAAAAGAAGAAGCTATACTGAAATGGGAGGAAAGAAGTAGCTATCTTTCATGGAAAAAAACATATTACATATTATGCATAATGATAGTAAGGGGAATAAAGGAAATAATAGGCCAATTACTTTTCTTACTGAACAAATGTTTGCAGTTTTAAAGTTTATTCCTGAGTAAAGTAAAGAAGTAAAATTCCAGAATTTCTTTTATAGGCTTTATGCATGACATGAAACTCCTTAGAAATCTGATAATTTAGTTTGCCTTTATTTGGGGATTATTTTTCTAAGATCAAGAATATTATTGATATTAATATATTACTGGACAGTTTTATTCAAAGATTTAAAAAGTGCACTGAAGTATTATCCGGGGGTAGACTCATTTTTAGGAGAAAACATAAACACGGAGAAACCATAATCCTGGTGTAATGGAGGAATCTAATTAAGACTAATGAGGCAACATTAAATTTAATGTATGATGCATTTTATATGTCTCACTATTAGAGCTGCAGCAAGCTGTTCGTCAGAGTCGATCCTTGGTGACTATCCCCCTACAGGCATTCTTAGGCAGCCTGGGTGTAGACCCCGGTACCCGGCTTACAGAGAAGCCAACACAAAAGCAACCATGAAAAGTGAGGGTACAGTTGTAATCATTTACTGGTGAACTCAGCTGGCCAATAAACCCAAACATGGTTATGCTAGGGAAAAGTTTCTTCTAGATTGCAGAGCCTGACATTTGAATTTAGAGGCATCGAGGCTCATAGTCAATGACCAAAAAATTAGTCCCATAAAGAAGAGAAAAAGGAGAGAGCAAGTAGCAGAGAGACAGACAAGCGTTGATGGTTTAGCTGGTTTCCTAAAAAGATTTATGGCTATTACTGATGCAGAGGAATTGCAGAAGGACTGGAGAAAATGAAACTTTCATGCTGGGATTTGTACCAGAGGTTAGCAGATGTGTACGTAGGCACAAGAGAAGAGGAACTGGTTACCAAGAATCAGGACTTACGAGAGTTATACATAACATGATAAACCTCTGCAATAGTGTCTACCACAACAAATTACAATAGCTGATGCTTGTAGGTGGGTTTTTGTGTGTGCTAAGCAGTGTTTTAAGGACTCAGTACTTATTATATCATCTGGTCTTGAAAGTAACCCTATGAGGTAATCAAGTGTATGATCAAAATTATTATCCCCGTTTCATATGAAAGAAACAGAAGCAGTTGCATGGTTAGCCAGTGGCCAAGTAGAATTAGAACATGAGACTCAGAATAGCAGCTAGTACCCCTCAGACTAGGGTGGTAGCTTATATTTTCATAGGAATCCGAGAGGCCATGAATCCACATAGGCTAAAATCAGGCCTATACCCTGTGTTGAAAAATGACAACTTCTTTGCCTATTTAAAATTTTAGAATTAAAATATCTACTGTAATTTGGGTCTTGAAATAGTAACCTGAAGTTTTATGAGCTTGGGTCATGCTGCCCTGAGAGTTTCACAAATGGCTTATAAAATCGCAACCTTTCAAGATGTGAAATGTTCCTGCTTTAAAGAGTGATGGTTTATCCTTGCTAATTATTTCTGTTGTTGACATACATGCTTTGTACAAAGTTGCTGAGAGTTTGAATTCATAGTCTTCTGGATCTTCCTGGTCCCAGGGGACAATGATTCAGATTTGTTGTTAGATGGTTCAGGCAGAGGACAAGTCATGTGTTTCCAAAGAAGGCCATGACCAAAACCCATTCACTCACTCACTAACTAAACCAAGTTCAACATCAACATTGTGGGAGTTATAGAATTGATGCTTGAGAGAGAGAGAGAGAAAGGGGGGGGGGGAGAGAGAGAGAGAGAGAGAGAGAGAGAGAGAGAGAGAGAGAGAGAGAGAAACACTTTTTGCTTTCACTCATTCTTTGTTGACTTCAACTCCTTTTGTTCTCTCTTTTTCTGTTGATCTAACCTAGTCACAGAGATGATAACTTTGAATTAGTAAGTAGCAGAGCTGCAAGTTAAACCAATGTGGTATGGTGTACAGTACCCCAGTTCTTTTTTCTTAAAGAAAGGTTCTCTGTCATCAAGTCTGGAGTGCAGTGGCATGATCTTAACTCACTGCAGCCTTAAACCCCCAGGCTCAAGCAATTCTTCTGCCTCAGCCTACTAAGTAGCTGGGACTATAGACATGTGCCACCATACCCAAATAATTTTTGTAGAGATGAGGTCTCACTATCTTGCCCAGGCTGGTCTCAAACTCCTGGCCTCAAGTGATCCTTAAGCCTTGGCCTCCCAAAATGCTGGGTGTGAGCCACTGCACCTGGCCAGCCACTGTACCTGGCCAGTATTCTTAACTACTCACTATACTGCCTGTTAGCCTGAGAGAGTTACTTTCCTTTGGTTAACTTCTAAGATTTTCTTCTCAATTACTTTGGTAACTATTAAGCTGGTTTTGATAACAAGTCAGGCAAACTGAAAAATGTGGTTAGCTTTAAAAGTGAACTAATCTTCTCAGGACAGAACTGCTCATTGGTGGAGTTCTAAGGTCACAATTTTCAATCAAGTGCTTATATACAAGATAAGATACACTAGTCAAGTGGCTGTGAATTATGGATTAGCTCAAACATGTACAATTTGATTTAGAATCTATAACAAAAGATCTTTATGACTTCTGTAGCTACAGTCATTTGCACACTATAGTGGCACAAGGTGGAAAACTCTAAATCAGTTGGTCAATTCATTTTCTGCATGCTAATATGAAACTAGAAAGATAGATTACTTTGCTTAAAAAATACTAATAATTTCTAAAGTGTCTTATCACAATTAGAGGTGAGTTACCTGCTTACCCTTTCAAATCAGTGCTTAAGTAAGAGATTGTCCAGTGGTTCCACAAAGGTTTCTTAGATGACAGCTATTCCCCTCCTTTTTGGGATTGATGATTTCATTAAAAGTCCTTCTCCTATTGTTGTTTTGCTTTCTCTGCTTTAATGTGGTCTGTGGGTTCATTAGATCCAGCATGTTAATGGCATCAGCTGGGTTTAGGTTTCATTGCAGCTGAACCTCACCATTGCTAATCACTTAGCTAACATATGCCAGTATCATGGTACCTAATGACTCCTTCTGCAGAGACTCCTTTATATTCCCATATCTGCCCTTCTAAAAACCAGAGTAACACTGATTTTCAGGGTGAACTGCAGGATGGTGAGAGTACTGATGGCTTCCTGTCTGTTGGACATGTGTGTTGGATTTCAGAATCTTTCAGCTTGGTCACCTTTTCCAGTTAATAAGGTTGTCACATGAGGTGAAAATCAGGGGTTTGCAAGTCCAAAAGAGGAGAGATTTTTACATTTTGCTGCTTAATTTTTGCATCCATTTTTGGGTCTTGAAGTGGCGTTAGCTTGGACTAATCTTCCTTTGCTTTCTGCAATCTCATTGCTCCCTGGGGATACTGAGTGAGTCCAAGAGTGAGTGGGAAAACATTGCAGATCTACTCAGAACAGTATATTGCTCTTCAGAGTTGCTGGTATTCTGAGATAATTTTGATCTTTATATCTTATTTTTGGTTTCCTTTGATGTCTGAGGCCTGAATAAAAGGCACTGTCCAGTCTCTTTCTCTTTCCCTTTTTCCCAAACGTCATTACAAAGGGAAAGATGAGGGCCTAATATTGAGGGACTGCTGGCTTTGGGGGGTATGGGGAAACAGCAGAGTGTGGTGGCAGAGAGTAATTCTGTTTCAAGGAGGATACTGCCCAATTTTTAAAACTTAATAGGATTAGTCATGGGAACTATTTTTAGCAGAAGTTCAACTTTATCCATGTATTTTAATGTGGGAAAATTGTGTCCTTTTCCCTCTGCTAATGTTTGATGTATTCCAGCCCTCCTGTGAGCGTGTTTGAGTATCTTAGGGGATCTGGAGTGGAGGAGAACTTCCTCTCGGATTCTCTCTGTTTTCTTTCGTGAAAATGACATTCCAAAGCTGTTTCACTTTCTGACAGGAAATGGAGCCTTGCCAAAAATGATTAAAGTCCAAGAAAGCATAACAGTTCCAAAGCTGCAGCAGTTCTTTAGGAGTCCTGAGTTTGACATTGTGTCAAACAAATGTGAAATATTGTTTAATAAATTTGAATAATACAGAGATAGGAAAAAATCATTCTTGGCTTATAGCAGTCATGGTTTGTATTAAGTATGTAAAAGACTACCTACATCCAATAAGTTGAAATAAATATGTAAATACACTTGTGTAAAGTTAACCCAGCCTATGTCTTTATTCCATTATACCAGTTAAATGTGTGAGACAAAAGTCTCACTTGAAATGCATGTAAGTTTAAACGTGTGTATATATTTCTGCAGTGTTTAAGGGAAACAACTTCTAGTTATATGATCTAACTTATTTATAATAGATAATTATTTTAAAACATTTTATAATGAATCCAATAAAATAATCAATAAAGTCACTTAGACTAAAATAGTTTTATTTAAAACAGCAAAACAATAATTGAAAACTTGAGTCAATATCTGGAATCATAAGCCCAAAAGGCTTTTCTATAATAGCAGCCTCAATTATTTCACTGACAAACCTAATTAAGTTGTTTTTATTTTTCCATCAGAGAATGATGTATTTATATAGATAATTACGCACCCCTCCACCAAATAAAACTGGATAAGAAAAAGATTATCTCAACAAATGCACCACTTCTCTGAAAAAAATCTTAACATAAAATCTTTTAAAATATTGGTTTTTTTGAACTCCTTTAAGAAAAATATCATTAAAGCAAACTAACTTTATCACTCATTTCTTTTACTCTTTTGGGTATATATTCAGAATATATGTTTTTGGTGCAAGAATTTAAATTTTTTTTTCTGTATTCACTGACATTCGGTGGATACCACAATTCATGAGCACTTTTTAGACAAGTTAAATTGATTAGAGAAGTCATTCAATGTCACTGAGTACCATTTGTCACTTCATAAACAGCTACAATCTGCTGCCTACAAATGCAGAGGGACCGCCAAATAAATCACATCAAACGGTGGGAGTAGATACTATCCCTTCATCTATAATTGGTACAGCCCTCTCCTGTCACATTTGTTCACTCTTGTGATTCTGGTGTGGATTGACACTGACATGGACAAGGCAGCCACTGATTCAGATGCTAGAGAGTCTATGTTTCAGTGATGTGTGTGCAAATAGATACCCATCAAAATATTCCATTAATGCAATCCATGTATCAAATGTCAACTTAACTATCTAGATATCTGATGATATGCCCTTACAGACCTGTTCTAACAGAAGATAAGCTCTTTGACTTTGAAAAGAAATTGATAGATGCCAAAGGAAACACATGATTAACAGATATACAAGAAAACAAACAAGCATAGCTTGCATGAGCTGTTTCATTGGACATAATTGTAAAGTTCTATAGTTTAATTTCAGTCACATTTTCATAAAATATGATCAACATATACAATATTTTTACTTATTTCAAAACATCTTTCATTTTTAGAATTCTTTTTCTTTTCTTACTGAACAAAACATGGCCACTGTTACAGTTAATGCTTGATAGTATAGCCTAGATTAAAGCTATAATGAAAATCTGCTTTCTTAGGGTCAAAACTCTTTTACCCTGCGTATCTGTGTGTGTCCATGTGTGTTTGTGTATATGTGCGCACACACACACACACTCACAGGCTTTCATATATATCATACTGCCATAGTAACATTAAAAATTAACATAAATTAATGAAGACAATATACTTTCATAATGTCAAGTCTTTAAACACTATAGACTCCAGGGGAATGAAAGTAGACTTCAGTTGTGGCTGAAACATCTCTAATATGTTATATTCCACTCTTCAGAGATAATGGTCACATCTACACGACAAACGGAAAGATTCAATATCATCTTAGAACGGCTGTGTTGAACAGATTTTTACTACTTGTCAGAATTTTCATGTATTACCTAATTAAACTTTCACAGCAAGTGGAAGAAGTGATTATTATTATTCCCATTTTATAGATGAGAAAATAGAGACACCAAGAAACTAAATGATATGCACAGCATTACCCAGAAAGGAAGAGAACTAAGATCCTAAGCTCAGGACTGTCTGGCTCCCAAACCCCTTTATACTATGATACGTCCACAAACCAAGTCTTTGAGAACTGAATACGTAGGAATAATGAACCAAAAATATCACCTCTGAAAATGTTTCCCCTTCTCTGAAACACTACATTACTTGATTCTGGGAGCAGAGGAGTCTGCAGAAATGCTTGCAACACTATTAGCCTCATCTAACATCAGAGACGAAAAGCCTTTCTGCAGGGAAGCAAGTGGGATCTTTGGAGGGGCACATGAAGATGCCATTTACCTCAGGGACACAAACCAGTCAGTCATGCAAACAAAAGGTTCTAATCTTACCAGTTAATTAGCCAAAATCTACTATCATTTTTCGACTTTCTATAAAGAAAATAAACTGTTGGAATAAAATACGGGAACATTCCTCTCGCTGAAGTGCAACTTAGAAACAACTGTTGGAAGAACTTTTTTAGAGGTTCTGTCTCACTCTCCTGGGGGTTTTATTCCCTAGAAAAAGTTGGATTCAATTGGAGACCTGAAGAAGTGTGCAGCATTGATACAAGTTGCTGCAATTGTTTGCAGAAGACTCCTACCTGCAAAATCTGACCTTTTTTTTTTTCCTGAAGGCTGACTTACTTAAGTTCCATCTGACATGTGTTTGTTGACATGGAATTAACTTTAAAAAGGTATAGTAAACCTATTGTTCTTTTCTGGCAGATAGTTAAAATGAAACATACATTAATTCATTTAAAAATAGGTTTACACAAACATATGGCATAAAGTAATTCTAGTTATTTGATCTAAGTTATGACAAATGGTATTCTCCTATTGATAAACAACACAAAATTGACCGATACCCAAAGCGGGCAGCTTTCAAGGGACTGTGCTCATTGTCAACAAACATTGGGAAAAGGTCAATGGTTAATTAAATAATCCATCACCTCAGGATAGAGAGTAGTTCTCAACTCTGACAATCGGTGACAGAAAATATTAAAAGGTCAGAAAATGAGTTACAATATATTCTGGTTTGTTATTATGTATTATAAAGATGTGGCTCGATGCAAAAGCAGAGAATTAAAAAGAATCACATCCTTCTAGAAACAGGCTTCCCAAACAAATACATTTTGGATTATTTATTGATATTAATAGAGTGCATTCTTCAGGAGCTATAGGTTTCTTTTGATTCTTTTATGAAAAACTATGTCTTTGGACAAACACTGCTTTGTCTCCAAACTTGAAAAGTTATGTGATGAGGATGGAGTGAGGGTTCAGGGGTAGACATTTCTTTTTCGAGAATTACTTTCTCTGGGGTCTGGTGATTTCAAACTGCTGTCTGCTCTGTAAAAGAATGTCTTTGCAAACGTGGTAGCTTTCAACTGCTGACTGTACTTTCTTCTTATGCTGTATAACTCCATCAGTCTCAGAGAACAGTAACATCTCCAATTTCCTTACATCAAGTCCAGAGTAACCCTTCTGTAAATTAAAAGTGCTATACAAACTTGATGTATCGATTTGACCTAATTTCCTTTTCCCAGGATTGGCTTCTTCATTATCCTTTCCAAACATTAGTTTCTGTTGTTGTTGTTGGTTTTATTTAATTTGGGCTGCTTATCTAGCAAAAATTTGTTCTCTATTACCCTCTCTCATTCCTTCTTCCTGCCCCAGAGTGCCAGTGATACATTTTGAGTTTTCAAGACTCAAGTGTAAGCATTTCTTTTTTTCTGTTTTATAGGTTGACTAAAAGAAATACTCCCCACTTTAGTCTTTCCACTAGCTTTTCTCGTTTACCTCTTGGGGCCAAAATATGGAACACAGACAACGAAAAGAGGTGCCCCAGAATAACTGCTTTCCCGGAAGCCATAAATCATGTGTGATTAAAGTAATTGGCAACAATAGAAAGAAAACATGTTCCTGCGCTTTAGCTCTTTAGTTTTGCATATGAGAGGAGACTGGTCACCAGTTGAGATTACCACAGGTTTATGAGAAATAATGCTTTATTTGAATATGAAGACGAAGTCTCTCATTTTGTCCCTTGAGAATGTGGGGCTCAGCGACTGATATTATATGGCCATGTCACCCTGCTAAAATGTTCATTTATACATCTTCTAAACGAGAGGTTCCTCACCAGGGACTTTGACCCATAACTGTGCACACAGTTTTACCCTCTTGCTGCCTGGGTGATCGCAGCTATTTCGAATATGGGCAAGTGTTATATGATTATTTTATCTCTTACTGTAAAGCGTTTTGAGAGACTTTGTATGAGAGGCAATATAAAAATAAATTGAATTGAACTATGGCTTCACCTCCCCACTTTTCAGTACAGAAACCTTTAGAGCAAAAAGTGCAGAGCTGTGACAAAGGACAAGATTAAGACTATGTCAGGAAAATGGTCAGTTCTGGAGAATCCTGACGCTGCAGGAGGGGTATGAGCGTGAGTGTGTGTGTGTGTGTGTGTGTGTGTGTGCGCGCGTGTGTGGTTGTCACACTTGGCTATGTGTTATTTAAAGTTTCTTCACAACTAGACAAATATCACATTTGTATTTTTATTAAGTTATTTTGAGTCATAAGAGATCCAGAATCTTACTACCGGTTAATACATTTCTACAAAGACAAGACTTGTTAATTATCCAAATATCTCTTTTATATAACATATTACAGTGCATTAAAAGCTGCCTGGTTAGCCTCTGAAGGGCCAAGGTCGGAACCATATCATCTTATTTT
>CAUYQG010210621.1:0-42599 GCA_963574415.1 Tarsius wallacei | reverse complement strand
GTCCATCATCCTCAAAGCCAGAAGTGATAGTTAACAGTATATATGACTAGATTTTCCTTAAAATAAAGATTATGGAGTAGTAATTAATTGCTTCCCCCCCTCAATAAAAAGCCTTAAGATTATCAGTTCCACTGCTTAATCTGAGTGTTACTACAGTTTTTTTTTTGAGTTGGGCTCCAGCGATCCTTCCACCTCAGCTTTCCAAGTAGCTGGAACTACAGGCACATGCTACCACACCCAAATAATTTTTTGATTTATTGTAGAGATGAGGTCTCGCTTGCCCAGGCGGGTCTCAAACCCTCAGGCTCAGGCAATCCACTCACCTCAGCCTCCCAAAGGCGTGGGATTACAGGCTGAGCCACCGAGCCTGGCTGTAGATAGTTTTTTAATGACATCTAGGATATACAGGGAACTCAAACGACATGAAAAAAAACAATAACAAAAAACAGTCCTATTAAAAAGTGGGCAAAGGACATGAATAGATAATTCTCAAAAGATGATGTACAAGCAGCAAACAGAAGTATGACAAAATTACTAGCCTCACTAAGCATCAGATAGATGCAAATCAAAACCACATTGAGATACAACCTAGCTCCAGTAAGAATCACCACCATTAATAAATCAAAAAGCAACAGATGCTGGCATGGGTGTGGAAAAAAGGGAATGCTTCTACACTGTTGGTAGGAGTGCAAACTAGTTCAACCTCTATGAAAAATAGTATGGCAATTTCTAAAAGAGCTGGAAATTGACCTTCCATACTATCCATCAATCCCCCTTCTGGAAATATACCCAAAAGAACACACATTATCATACAAAAAAGACACTTGCCCACATGTATTTATTGCCACAATATTCACAATAGCAAAAACATGGAACCAGTCCTTCTGCCCATCAAAAGTGTACTGGATGCAGAAAATGTGGTACATATACATGATAGAGAACTATGCAGCCACAAAGAACAAAATCATGGATTTCACAGTAAACTGGATGAAGTTGGAGACCATCATACATAGTGATATCACAGAAACAAATAACTGAATATCACATATTCTCTCTCATAAGTGGGACCTGAACAGCAATCACAATAGTACAAGGGAGGGATGATGTACAAGCAGCAAACAGAAGCATGAGTTGTGAGATACTTCCAGGTGAGGGGTGGGCCCATAACAACAAAGGTACCTCGTCCTAAACCAGGGTAAGTGAGGACCAAACTTTACTTGCACATAGACTATGTGTGTATCTAATCCTGACTTGTACCTTATATCTCCATAATAAAATAAAGCTATATATTTAAAGGGAGAACAGTACTCAAAAAGATATTGCCTCAATAATGGTGCAAATAGCCCACGACTAAAGGAATTCGGTCTCATCTAACAGACCAAGAGCTAGTAATTAAATATTTAGGCCATTTGAAGGTAACTTAACTGCCCCAGATGAAAGCTTGAGAATGTGTAAAGGAATATAAAATTGTCCCCTAGTCAACAGGAGTAAAATCACAATGTCTGGTGTCTAGTGAACAATTACTAATCATACAGAAAAAGAAAAAAAATGCTACCCATAATGAAAAATAGATTGATAAATTCACATAGATCTGTAGATGACCTTTTGATAAATTCACTTGGGTCTGAGCATGAAAGCTGTAATTATTTGACAAGCTAATTGAAATCATCATTATGATTGTATTAATATTTTAACGAAGACTGAAAAAAGCATATGAAGTAAAAGAAGATGTGGAAGACATAAAGCAGATCCTAGACAGATTGTAGATATCAAAAATCTAAACATGAAATTTAAAAACTGCACTAGACAAAATCAGGAGCATATTAAACACTCCAAAACAAAATATTATTGTATTTGAAGAAAAAATAAAAACAAATGTTAAATTGAATTTGTTCCAGGGTGTCTCTGGACTTTGAGTTTCTACTTAAGGAAATGAAACCTAACATAGGGCAAAAACAAAGTAAAAATAAATACATATTTAGTTTAAGAGACAGACAGATTTCAGCCATTCATAAGCAGCAAACTAATCAAATCATATCTAAACCAGACAACACCTAATTGTGGTCAATTAAGCTACTTCTGTACTTTACGTTCATGTTCTGTCTATACTCCCTGCCCACTTGCTGAGCAGCGTTCCCTGTTTCTGCCTGATTAATAAAATTGTTCTTTGCTCAAATAAAATTGTATTTCTCAACACAAGGTAAAATGAAATAGAGACAAATATAATAGAAATATTGTCAGAGAATTAATGGGACATAAATAAGCATTATGGCTTGATATAAATGAAGTCCATAAAAAAAGATAAGAAAAGAGGGCATAGTGGGAAAAATTTTTGAAGAATTAGTGAGTGAAAAATTTCCAAATTTGATGAAACTCATAATACCACAAATTCAAAAAGTTCAAATTGGCCCCATAATAGGCAAACAAAAAGATGAACAAGACTTTTCCAAATAAAATATAAAAATAAAATTTTCTGAAAGACAATAATAAGGAGAAAATCTTAAAAATAGCAAAAAACCAAAAACCAATAAGCATAGAAGAACACATAATTTAGAGCAGTTTGTGTATGTTTGTGTCAGAATCAAAGCGTATTAAAAGAGAGTAGAATTTTCAGTATTGAAAAAACATTGCTAATTTAGAATTATATACTGAGAAAAAAAATATTTTTAGATTTGGCATGGTGATTTATGTCTGTAGTCCCAGCAGTTTGGAGGCTTAGGAAGGAGAATGCCTTGAGACCAGGAGTTCAAGACTAGATTGGGGGGTGAGAACTAGTTTCTAAAAGAAATAAAAATAATAATAATTACTTGCCATGATGATGCCCACCTGTAGTTCCAGCTAGTGGGGAGGCTGAATGGGAGGACTGCTTGAATCCAGAAGGTGGAGGCTACAGTGAGCTGAGATTATGACACCGCACTCCAGCCTGGGTGATAAAGTGAGACACTGTCTCAAACAAAATTTAAAAAGAAAGAAAGAAAGAAAGAAAATATATTGTTAAAAGACAGTGAAATAAATGCTTTTCTATAGCACACAAAGACTGAAAAAATGAACCACTACCAATTGACACTAAAGTAAATGCTATGAAAGTTCCTTCTAGCAAAAGGGTACTGATAGCAGTGCATATCAATATTTGCACAAAGGAATAAAAAGCACTACAATATTTTCTTATTATTATTTTAAAATATCTTAAAATATAATTGACTAAATGAAACATTATAATGCATCGAGTTTTATATTAATTATATCAACATAATCTATGAAATAAAAGCATAAAGTTCAACAAGGCTGAAATGAAAATATACTATGTTAAGGTTCTTATATGTAAAGTGATTAAATAGTACTTGAAAGTAGATTGTTATGAGTATAAAACATATATAAACCTAAAAAGAAACATATATGGACACTTACATAAGTGCTAGAGGTGATAGTCCCTTAAAGGAGATAAAATGGAATCCGGCAAAATAGTGAATTAATACAAAAGAAAGAAAGCAAAGAAAAATAAGAACACAGAATATTAGACGAAGTGAAAAAAATCAAGATTTTAGGTTGAAAACTGAACTTATTTATAATCGATGAATTGAATAGAAAAGTGAGACCAAACTATATGCTGCTCACAAAAAGTTATTTCTAGTATAAAGAAAAATAAATTAGCATAATAGGAGAAAAATGATCTTATGATAACCCTAATAAATAGAAAGCAGGAAAGGACAAAATAATATTAGACAAGTATATTTCAAAGCAGTAATAATTCTAGAGTAAATAAGGCAGTCGCTTAATAATAAATATGCAAATTCTTCAACAGAAAATAAAACTTGTAAATGTTTATGCACCCTAAAAACATTTCTGAAATAAATAAAACACCGAAATGAGCCCTGAAAATAGAAATTAGCAAATTGACAATTACAATCAAATATTTAAACACCACTTGCTCAATAACTTATAGAATAAGTAATGAGACAACCAATAAGCACATAGAAGCTATAAACATTAGTTACTCAGGTGATCAAGTTAACATTTATAAAACTCCCCATGATACAGCAGCAAATGTCACCAAATTTACCAAGATTGACCATCATCTAGGCAAGAAAAAGAAAACAAGTCTATTAAAAATTGTTTAAATTATATAACTGTTTCATGACAAGATTGCTATTATTAGAAATCAATAAGAAATAGACATTTGGGAGTTACTAACTATTTGGAAACTAAATAACATATTTTAAAATAAGCCAAAATACAACATATCAAAAGTGGAAAGCAGCTATAGCATTGTTTCTAGCATTAAAAACCTATATTACATAAGATCTCAAATCAATAACCTCAGTATTAATTTAATAAAGTAAGATGGCCAGTAAAATCAATAAAACTCTAGCCAGCATAAGTTGAAGACAGAGAGAGAGAGAGAGAGAAAGAGCGACAAGACACAAAGAAAATGTATTCAGAAAAAGAGAGACAAATTTCCACTAACCTCACAATCAAATAAAAAGTGGATAGGAGAAACAACTTTATGGCAAAATATTCAACAAATTAGATAAACTGGACAATCCTTTAATATAAAACTACACATGCTAACACAAGAAGAAATACATAACCTATTTACCTATATATCTACTTAAAAAATTAAAATTAAAAACTTTCTGGAAAAAAAAAATTCCAAGCCCAGATAGTTTCTACAGGAAAATATGAGAAACATTTAAGCCAAAAAAAATTTAACAACTTTTTTTTACTAACTTACTTAAAAACATATTCCAACTGGCTCTATAAAAACCAGCATTACCATAATAATTAAACAAGACAACCAAACTACCAAAAATAACTAAATACAGCCCAGTGTCCTAGAATATAGAACTACACAATTTTTTACAAAATTTTAGCAAAATGAATATATATATATAATATTACCACCAAGGAAGCTTTATCCTATAAATAAAATCTGATTTTATTTTTTCAGGAGTAATACATTTCAGCACATTAACATTCTTTTTTTTTTTTTTTTTTGAGTTGAAGTCTCACTCTGTCGCCCAGACTGGAGTGCAGTGGCCGCTCCTGGCCCCGCAGCCTCGACCTGCTGGGCTCCGGCGATCCTTCTGCCTCAGCCTTCGGAGTAGCGGGAACTACAGGCGCGCGCTACTACGCCCGGCTAATTGTTTTTTTATTTATTGTAGAGATGAGGTCTCACCAAATTGCCCAGGCGGGTCTCGAACCCGCGGGTTCAGGCAATCCACTCACCTCAGCCTCCCAAAGGCGCGGGATTACAGGCTGAGCCACCAAGCCCGGCCTGCATATTAACATTCTAAGTTTAAAAACAAAATGAAACATGACTATCTCAACAGAACATTGTTCTGACTGTTTTGCTTGCAATAACTCATTTACTGTGCTAACAATTCTGTGATATTGGCATATTTCTATCTTTTTTTCCAGATAAGAAAACAGAAGAAAACAGTGATTAGTTAGCCTTAAGAATATACAAATATTAAGTAAAGAAACTGGTATTTAAATCTCGACATTTTGAGTCCATACTTTCAAGCATTGTACTAGATTGCAACTAGACAATTTGAAAGCAGAAATTGTATTTGCCTTATGTTACAAAAGTTTAGAAACCAAGAAGATTTTGACCAATTCTCTGCCCTACAAACTGGAAATAGTCTAAAAATACACTTGTCCTCATCCTAAAAAATAATCACATCCAGCTACCTGAGAATACCATGGCTATACATAAAACCAGGCTTTTAGATTCTTCTTGGTATAAAAGTATCCCTCAAAACTAATTTTACTATTCTTATCTTTAGAAGTTTACTTACCATGACATTGATATTTGACTTTTCCTATATTCTTTGTTGTTGTTTTAAATAAGCAAATGACTACCTAACCTTCCTCTGGATTATGTATCCCTCAGGATTTTTTTTTTGTGTGTAGACGGTGCCTGTTGCTTTTCTTTACGTTTAACGTTTTGTGAATTTGAAAGAGATTGTTAATAAAAAATGCCGTTTTCTATTTTGTGAAAAATTATGTTAAACTCAACTTCCATGAGGCTAGTAGTACAACTATATCTCTAGTAAATGTTACTGATTTCTAATTAATTATTTTTATTTATAATAATCAAAGCTTGAGATTATAGTGTTGTCAAATAAATGGCTCATTTCATTTAGTTACAACAAATTTAGAAAATAAAATAAAATGCATCACATTATTTTATGGAATTATAATCCCATACATTATATATTTCTTTAGAAATTATAAATACGGTCCGGGCATGGTGGCTCAGACGAGAGGATTGCCTGAGCCTGTATTTTGAGACCAGTCTGGGAAACTTTGGTGAGACCTTGTCTCTACAATAAATTACAAAAAATTAGCCGGGCGTGGTGGCATGCATCTATTGTTCCAGCTACTTGGAAGGTTGAGGCGGAATGATCGCTTAAGCCCAGTGGGTCGAGGCTACGGTGGCTGTGAGTATGCCACTACGCTCCAGCCTGGGCAACAAGAGTGAGACTTCAACTCAAAATATTACTACT
Organism: Tarsius wallacei; assembly: GCA_963574415.1. Taxonomy (NCBI): domain Eukaryota; kingdom Metazoa; phylum Chordata; class Mammalia; order Primates; family Tarsiidae; genus Tarsius; species Tarsius wallacei. The sequence goes on along the minus strand of CAUYQG010210621.1, from coordinate 36,090 downwards.
ACTAATAATAATAATAATAAAAATGATTACAAATATGTTATGAAATGAGAATGACTGTAGTATAGTGCATAGTTGTTTTCTTTAGAAAATCATTTATCAGAAGATTAACCATTTATTGACATTTTATTTAATTTAACTTAATTAATCTACAACTTTTTTATAACCTCACAGAATTTAGCATGTCTTGGTGCTGTTCCTACTGTTTTGAAGCTGAAAGACTATTAAGAAAATGGGCAGAACAACAGTACTTCAGATTTCTAACCCAGAGTCTCTGATGCAGTGTGATCTTGAGAATGGCACATAGACTTGAGCTTAATGTCAACCTGTGCCTAGTTTGGTTTGGCATTAGGACTTTCTCAGTTTATTTATTTAAACTGACAGATTCATCTCCCCAAGGATTACAAGCATCTTATTATCTGTTATTTTCTTATCATGTGCTCATTCATATAAATAGAGGATTATTCCAAAAGCTGTTTTATTCCTAAGAGAACAGAAAAAAATGGACTATTTATTTGTATAAAGATAGAGTAAGTTTTATATATACAAATACATAAATATAAATAAATATATGTATATTTATATATATAGTGAATACAGTAAGGGAGACCTTTCTACTCGGAGACCTTTCTACTCTAAACTATTTTAACTACTAATGCAATTATGTTTTAATAACTAATTTCTACATAACATATTTGATCCCCTTAGATATTGAAGCAATTATTATACGGTAGATATATTTTCCGTGCAAATATGTGATTTGTCATGGGACTAGGTTATATAAAATTATGACAACTTTCTGAAGATAAACCTGAGGCAGAGTTTATTAGAATGAAAAAAGATGGATAAAGGTAATTTTTTTTGTAAAATGTATAACAACAGCAAAAAATATTGATCATTTTCAGGTGAAAGAAATTCAATATTTTTATAAAAATATTTGTCAGACTTTATACATATTTTAAACTATGTGTAATTAAGAAGTGACAATAAGGTTTATTTTAAGATAGTATCTAAAACATAAAATACTTTTGGTTCTAAAACTTAAAGGAAGTTTAAAATAATAATTGAGGATGTATTAGCAGTTTACTAAGTCTAAAACAGAGGTTTGGATCTTGTAATTCTTTTGTTTTCTCCTTTATTACTGACATTCAGCACAATTTTTGTTTCACTTTTAATTATTTTATTTTACACTAATATTTTATTACTGCTTTGATTGTAGCCTTTGTTCTTCCTTTAACTCACACCATTTTAATATATTGTAACTTCCTTATAATAGAAGTCTCCAGTGCATCTTTTAAACTTTATGTGAAAATAAGGTAAACATTAAAGTTTGCCATTTATAATTTATTTATAAGTGAATGTATATGAGCTGCATTTTCAACTAAGACTTAAAGCAAAATAAGAAGTTAGATGTGACTTGAACAAGTGGCTTTCAGAAACTATAAATACACCACTGAAATTTGGTTGATCTATTATAAAACAATACCATTAGTCAAATTTTTAATATATACATTTCTCTACTTGTGTTAAAAATAAAATGCCCAACTAACAAACTTCAATGTTTTTGAAGAAACTAACCAAAATGTTTGGTACTAATATAATAAAATTAAAATACAACCATGTAAATCTGTTCAGAGTTACACAATTATCTTAATTTCAGTAACTTGAATGTTAAAAATTATTTATAGGACCAGTATTATTCTGACACCAAAACAAAAGGACACAACAAATAAAAGAAAGCTATAGGACAATATCATTGATTAAAATAGCTGCAAAATCTTCAACAAAATGCTAGCAAGCCAAATTCAACATATTAAAAAAAATTCACAATGATCAAGTGAGATTCATCCCAAGAATGTTTTCAACATACACAAATTGATAAACATGATCCATCACATAACAGAAAAAACCCCTATATGATTATTTTAATAGATACCGAAAAAGCATTTGATACAATTCAACATTTCTTTATGTAATAACCTTCAACAAACTGGGTGTGGAAGGAGATACCTGAAAATAATAAAGGCCATATATGACAAACTTACAGCCAACATCATACTGAGTGGGGTAAAACTAAAAATCTTTCCTCTAAGACCTGGAACAAGACATGTATGTTCACTGTCACAACTATTTTTCAACAAAATATGGGAAGTCTTAGAGGAATTAGGAAAATAAATAAATAAATAAATAAAAGGCATTTAAATTGAAAAAGAGGGCGTCAACCTTGCAGACAACATGACTGTATACTCAGAGAAATGAAAGACTCCACCAAGTATCTATTAAAATTGATTTAAAAAATTGAGTAAAGTTACAGGATACAAAATCAACATACAAAAGTCAATAAGACATATATTCTAACATCTAATAATCTGAAAAAGCAATAAAAAGAAATTCCATTTACAATAGCTACAAATAATATGAAGTATCTAGGAATCAAATTTAACCAACAAAACATCTATGCTGGGAAAACTATAAAGCAATGATGAAATTAACTGATGAGAACACACATAAATAAAAAATTCCATATTAATGGATTGAGATAATATTATTAAAATTACCTTTCAAAGCAATTTACAGAGTCAATGTAATTTCTCTCAAATTATCAATGACTTCTTCACAGAGATAAAAAAACAGAATTCTAAAATTTCTATGAAACCACAGAAAACTCCAAATACCAAAGCACTTCTGAAAAAAAAGAACAAAGCTGGAGACAAGACACTACCTAATTTAAAAATATACTACAGAGCTATGTAACCAAATCAGTCCACACACTTTACAGCTAACTCATTTTTTTTAAAAAAAAGGATTCCAAGAACCAGGAATATATATGGCAAAAAGCCAATCTTTTTAGTATATGGTACTGGGAAAACTGGATAATGATAAGCAGAATAATAAAAGTAGACTCCTGTCTCTCATTATACTATAAAAAATCAAACCCAAGTAGGTAAAAGACTTAAATCTAAGCTCTAAAACTATTAAACTAGAAGAGAGCATTGGGGAAACACTCCCGGACATTGGGTAGATTTGTTTGTGTGTGTGTAAGATCTCAGAAGAAACCCAGCTCCCCACTCCCCCCGCCAAAGTAAAAGGAAAGAAAGAAAAGACAAATGGAATTACATCAAGCTAAAAGCTCTCTGTACAGCAAAGAAAACAATCAGCAGATTGAAAAGATAACCTACAGAATAGGAGAAAATATTTGCAGACTATCAATTTGGCAAGGGATTAATAAATAGAATATACAAGAAATTCAGACAACTCAGTAGCAAAAAACTCAAATTATTCGAATTAAAAACGGGGGGAAGATCTAAAAGGAAATTTCTCAAAAAAAGAAAATTACAGATGGCCAACAGGTGTATGGAAAAATGACCCAAATAATTAATTGTAAAAGACATGCAAGTCAAAACCATGGTGAGATATCATCTCACCTCAATTAAGATGTCTTATCAAAAAGACAGAAAATAACATGCTGATAGGTCAGGATATAGAGAAAAAGGCATCCTCAACAACATTATGTGAATGTAAATTATTATAAGTTATTACAGCCACTGTGGAAAACAGTATAGAGTTTTCTCAAAACAGTAAAAACACTAAAAATAGAACCACCCTTAAATCCAGGAATTCAACTACATAACAAAGAAAGGAAATCGGTATTTTGAAGAGATATCTGCACTCTTATTTTACTGTAGCACTATTCACAATGGCCAATATTTGGAATCAATCTATGTGTCAATGAATGAATGAAAGGGTGAAAAATTATACACATGCACATAATGGAATATTATTATGTTACTTAGCCATACAAAAGAAAAATGCTATAATTTATAGTAATATGTATGAAATTGGAGATTATTATATAAGTAATTTAAACCAAACAGAGAAAGACAAATATTGCATGTTCTCACTCATATATAGGAGCTAAAAATTCGATCTTACAGAGATAGAGAGTAGACTGGTGGTTAACAGATGTCATGAAGGGAACAGGGCAGGAGGGAATAAAAAGAAGTTGATTAATGGTGTCAATATACAGTTAGATAGAAAAAATAAGACCTGGCATTTGATAGATCACTGGGTGACTACAGTTAACATCAATCTACTGTACATTTACAAGAAACATAAAGAAAATAATGTAAATGTTCCTAGCATAAAGCAAAAATAATATTGAATGTGATGTATATCCTAATTACCCTGATTTTATTGCATAAATATATGGAGTTATCACATGAACCCCAATAAATGTGTACCACTATTATTCAATAAAGAAACAAAAATTTATAAATAAGTAAACAAACAAACATATTTACTTAAAAACAAGGCTCTAGGTGATTTTATTTTCCTTCTAACATACTTTATTTTTTGGCAGGAAACTTGTCTAGAGGCAGAGCTGAGTGAAAGCTGAGCTTCATTTCTTTTGAAGGCTGTTTCTTTTCTTTTCTTCTTTACTTCTAGTGTATAGTATTTAGTGCCCAAGCAGAGTTTTGACTATTTATCAGGACGCTCATTGGTGTTCTGTAAATTTCATTTTTTCCTTACAGCTTTTGTAGGGTAGTTTGCCTCTAAGCTTTTATACTGACACTTTAACTTCAGAATTCATAATTGCCTGTAGGAGAAAAGCAGAACAACTGGATTTAATTCTCTTGGTTCACCTCTTCACTTTATTGTAAGAAAGCACGCTGCCTTGATAGCTCTCCAATGCTTTCAGACAGAGATTTCTGTTCCCTACGCTACCAGGTTTTCTAGTTTTTCTCAGCAGGAGAATTACATTCAAGCAACATAAGCAGTCATTGCCTGAAGGGAATCAATGATTGTCTTTTATTTAACAAAAGCAGCAATACATGTTTATTAGATGAATTTTTGAAATTATGGGTATGTAAAAATAACAAAATAAAAAGCACATAAAATTAAATCATACAGACCTAATCACTATGAAAATACACATTAGTCATGCAGTAAAACACCCTGTTGTTTCTTCTCTCTAAATATTTTTAAATTTAATACCTCACGCCAACTGACCAAATTAGTAAAATGTTCAGGATCAGTGTCTTAAATGTTCCCTTCTCTATTGTTAGAGTTCTGACCTAATAAGCTGAAATTAGGCCAACCTAATCTAATTAGACAGTCATACTTCCAAAATCAGGCAAACAAAAACTAAAAGGGCTTTAATAGTTGACATATAAAAAAATCAACCAAACATGTGTCTATCTACTCTATTGATTCAGGAGCTGTCCCAAATTGTATGTATGTTGAAAGCATGTCATACACAATTAGATGTTTATTTGTTCTCCTATGCATTGATTATTTTGACCGTTCCTTTGCCTTTGAGGGCTATGTTTTAACTACAGTGATAAAGAATTGATTGTCATTCTGGACCATTTTTCTGAATCTGGAAAGGCTGCCAGATTTAATCATCTGCTATACTTAATCCAGTTTCTCATTCACCATCTAGATTCTGTTATTGGTCTTAAGTCAATAGCATATATTTTGCCTTTCTACAGCTTCAGGGCCTTTGGCATCTTTATGTTTTGGTTGTTTGCTTTGGCAATAGATCTCAGTTGCTAAAAAAGAGACAGAGATTGAATATATCTTTTTACAAGGGACGTGTTTCTCTCTCTCTCTCTCTCTCTCTCTCTCTCTTTCTTTCTCTTTCTTTTTCTTTCTGCACTCCTTTTCAAATATTTGCAAAATTGCAATGTCTTTCCCAGTCATTATTCTTGACCATCAAGGATCTATGAGAGATAATGTAAAACCACCTCACCTAGACAGTGTTCTTTTAAAATAACAAATCTGGCCGGGCTCGGTGGCTCAGCCTGTAATCCCGCACCTTGGGAGACCGAGGTGAGTGAATTGCCTGAGCCCGCGGGTTCGACACCCGCCTGGGCAAATTGACGAGACCTCATCTCTACAATAAATCAAAAAATCAGTCGGGCGTGGTAGCGCGCGCCTGTAGTTCCAGCTACTTGGAAGGCTGAGGCAGAAGGATTGCCGGAGCCCAGCAGGTCGAGGCTGCGGTGGCCGGGAGTGGCCACTGCACTTCAGCCTGGGTGACAGAGTGAGACTCCAACTCAAAAAATAAAAAAAATAAAAAATAAAAATAAAATCAAATAACACATCTGAACATGTTCTCCAATTCAGAGCTTAAAATTATTTATCATCTCCCTGCTATTAATATCATAAAGTCAACACTCTTTAACATGTCCTAGAAGAGACTATGTATTCAACCTCTACCTAAGTTATTGTTCCTAACACAGGGCAAGTATTATTTTCCAAAAGAATCCCCAGATTCATTTTTCTATGTTAGATATTTTATTGCATTATACCATTATCATACTACATACATTATATCCGTAACTGCTGGCTTCTGTGTAATTTTATAATCAAATTCTTTCTTTCCTGGAAGGCTGTATTTCTCATGAGTGTACAAAATATGTCTTTTCATTCAGTATTCTATTCAAGCCTTAGCACAGATCTTTGAACACAGCAGATGCTGAAATACAACCCGTTGAATCAATGTTTTTGAGACCATATTAATGACATTTCTGGAATTCATGTATAAAGGGAAGCTCCATTCTCAAGTTAAAGTTATATAATAATTATCACCATTTCCTTCTGTAATTTTTATCGTTCAAATTTACTTTTGTATTTTTTATATTATAAGTTTGAAATATGGTAAGTTACTAAAGAATGCAGCTATAAACAAAAAAGGCACTGCTTTAGTCATCTTTCACAATGCTTCTCAAGAGAGTGTCATTTTCTTTTTATAGTTATTACAGGGAACTGTGATGAGTGTTGTTTTAAAGGAAAGTCTATGAGTGAAGGTAGCAGGAAGTTTGTAACCTGATTTACAGTATGAAAGACTCTCGGTAGAAGTCACATTTAAAATAAAATTCCAAATGTAAGGTAGATAGTGATGAATGTTCTCAACAGAAGTAGTAGTGAAGAAAGATTAGTAGTAAAAAAAGAAAGCTATATGTTCAAGAGAATAAAATAGAATGAAGATATGTCTGGAAAGGGAAGCAGAGGTAAATCATGAAGGAGCTGAAACTCAATGTTAAAGTATTTGGGCAAGCCTTAAAGGCAGTTGGAAGGCAGTGAAGATTTTAAACTATAAATCCAGAGAGTGACATTACCCAAATGTTATTAAACAAATAAAAGTGTACAGTTCTTCCTCTCCACTTTCGCTTGCAAAGTAGAGAGGAGTATTCTTGGCAATAAGAGATTGGGGAAACTAACTTAGAGGCAGTAGTGTAGGTAAGAGATAAATATTGTTTATTTGTGTGTTTTTAATTTGATAATGGCAGTGGAGATTTAAAGAAGTGGATTTGGGAGTGTTAGGAGAGAAAAGTCATTGGACAATTGAATAAAGTTCTTTTTCAAATAGAAGGACTAGGAACAGCTTTGGAATAAGTTTTCTTGCTTCATCAACTGGGAATATACTATTCCCAATTGTTAAGACTTACTTAGATGTTTTAAAGCATGATTATTAGAGAATATAATGAGATGCTTGTGATGCATCTAAGGTTTTAACAGTCATCCAGTAAACAAGCGTGAGCTTTAGAAGATATAATTAGGCTAGAAGTATACATGACACACATTTGTTTTCATCTGCATATCTCTAATAGCGAAATTAAAATATGTTAAAGTTCTCTTCCTTTTCCAGTTCATTGAATTGCCTTATCATACAGTTGCCCACTATTTTTTCTATAACATTTTATGTTATGTTTTTGTTGATGGATATACATTATTTATCTCATCCTGTTAATAATCTTTGCCAGTTGAATAATACACTTGAACCAATAAACCGATAATGAGAAATTCATATTATTCTCCTTTATTTTTTACTCACGTTGCCTTTTCAAATAATAATCATGGAGCTTATTACTTCACACTACTTTAGTCAAATCTAACACGAGACCCATTGCATATCTTTGTGTACTTTATGAAAATAAAATAAATAATTAAATAATAAATTATCTTGTTACTTTTCTAAATAGTCTTAGGCCACATATTATTGTGTAGTCTTAAATCTTAAAAACTTAAGTTTAAAAGCTGTTATTCACTTAAAACTTCTACTTCTCCTAACATGGACTTGGTCCAGGATGTGTACATTTTTATTTTATTTTATTTATTTTTAATTTATTGGACTAGCACTTTTACTCATTTCTCATTTACTAGGCTGTTTCAAATCCTTTAATGGAAAAGTGAGGAAGAGTAAAACATAAAAATATGGTAAGTGTCTTTCACTTCTGGCACTAGTATAAATTATATTTAATTCTTTATTCCTTGTATATGTCTAAAAATGATTCTCCTTGTGTGCTCAATGAAATTTTTATAGACTTTCTTCCATTACTGTGATCTCTGAGGTGAAATGTTATAACTTTCTTGCTGACCACTTAATTCCAATTTTCCCATGTTTCATCAAAGCTTATTGTCATAAACTTTGTGATATCCTAATACAGTTCCAATAGTCTGCTGGTTAATTCTCTCTTCAAATAATTTTTGGCCCATATCTGGTTTTGGGGGGAAATATCTCCTATGCATCAGTTATTGGTATGCTGTTTTCTAAAACTCCAGGTTTTCCTGTTGTTATAGGGAAATTCAGCTACATACGTTACTCCTCCCTTTTTTTTTTCTCTCTCTCTCTTTCTTAAGTGTTAGCCAAACTTCTGGTCCAATGTGTTTCTCAAACTAAAGGAGAAAGTTCTTAAACTCTCCATTATTTTTTTTCTGTGTTCTACCTCCTGGGATACCACTTTTGCTCCTATTTTATAAAGTCTCACAGAACTGTGTCTTCAAAGAAAATCGAGTACTCATATAATCAGCAATGAACTGAACCACAAGCCAAAACTAGTTTCAGGTCTTCTTTTGGCATAGAATATCTAGACTCTCATTCTGGAAGGTGAGAACAGTTGGAACTTTGTAACTAAAACTGGAGATTTCCATTATATATATATATATATATATGACACATCTTCCATGAATATGCCTTGTGTCTTTTAAATACATATATAGTGACTTTTCAAAATATTGCTGCATTTAATCACCCATTTGCATTTCACATTTTTTATATATTTTAATAGGTCAGTTATCCCAAATAAAATGAAAATGAAACTATCGAAATGCAGTTTTTTACATGTAGATTTTTAAGTCAAGTGAGATTTAAATTTTTTGTGTGATGTGAGATAAATATCTATGCTATTTTCAATATAGAAGTCTAATTTTTCTTAGTATTTTGTGTTTCTTTTGGACAATAGGCTTTGCACTACAGATTTGTAAAGTTATCTCTACAATGTAACACATATTCATATTTCAAGACATCAGTTTCTGAGTTCTCTATTCTTATCTTAAATCTATTTTCCCCCATAGGTAAATATAAAATTTCTACTTGCTATGCTTTATCATAAATATCATTGTTGCAATTTTTCCACCTTTGTTCTTCTTTATAAAAGAAGATCAAAGATTTTTGAATTTGGATTTTTACACTTGGACATTATTGTTTTAATTACATAAAGATTTGAGTCTTAAAAATTATTTTTCCAAAATACATAAAATTTGCTTTGATTATAATTACTAGTAATATTATTTTTATTTAAAATATATATGTGAAAAATGTATCTTTCTGTATTATTGTATTTTGATGCTTAGTAACATGGTAGGTTATTTCAATTTATGAATGTTCTTTTATGTAACGCATTTTTCCAACATAATTTCACAAAATAGTTCTTCAATTTACTGCTAAATTATTTACAACTTTTGTTGCCATTGAGTACCGTATTTTCTAAAGGTGGAAAGTAATGATCAAGCGGTATGTTTATCATCTAATATTTTATCAGCGAGAGAAAGAAGATGATCTATTATGTATATGAATTATAGACTTCTGGCAAAACAAACAGACTAAAAGTATTTGTTCTCATCATCTTCACATTAAGCAGGATAAGGAGGAGGAGAAAGAGGTATTGGGTTTTGCTGTCTCAGGAGTGGCAAAGGCAGAAGAAAATCTGTATATAATGTGGAAGCCTGTAGTTCAGATTTAAGTTGTTCAAGAGTCAACTGTACTTATAAATGTACCTTGACAATTTGATTCCTTGTGATATATCATGAAAGTTATTTCTAAAAGATTAAAATAACTTTACATCTGGATAAATGTTTTTAAATAGGTAACTTTGATGTAAAATTATATTTTACTCCTAAACTTTGTTTTGATTCACTAATTTTCAAATACTTGTATTTACTAGAAAGACAAATATATCTACAAAATTATTTTTTATATGCCCTTATATTTGTTTGTGTTTATATTGTTGCATTGGTATACATTGTACAAACTATTTGATTTAAAGTTGTGATAGCACATACATCCAAGCAACAGACATGCATGTGTACACCCAAAACTAAATTAAAAATACATAAATAAAATGGCAGCAGTATAATGCTACAATTAAGACAAAAGTTGTTGTAGTGGAAAATCTTGCCATTTCTCCAAAATAATTGTAACTATTTGCAGAATTTATCTTTAAAAACAATGCTTATAGGTTTTTAGTCTTACTGTTATTATGTAGAATCATATTTTATATTATTGTTATGTACAGTAATAATCATAAATAGATTGTATCTTCCCAAACTTTAATCATTAGTTAATTATAATGTATGTGATTACACACATTTTTAAAATTATAAGAACTTCTAACAAATCTGTTCATCATATATCTCAATTTTTTACATATTTGAATTGAAGTGTTGATTTAAAATTTTTTTTTTATCTATCTGCTTTAATCTCAGCAGCTTAGTCAGGAAGACAATAACTTTTACAAGCTCTTACTAAATTAGGTGATTGTCACAAATGCTTGAGTACCTAAAATGATCCAGTTGGTAGCCAATCAACCTTCTACTTTATCTATTCTTGATAAATTCAAAAGCATGACACTAAAAAAATCATATCACTTTAATTATAAATGATAGGCTGAGAAGAGTAGGTTAAGTTATGCATATTTGATATTATTTTACTATTTTATTTTATTTTATTTTATAATATAGGGAACAATTCAGGATTAGATAGACAAGTGGTCAGTATACAGGTAAAGTTTGGTCCTGGCTTTGCCTGGTTAGAGACCAGGTACCTTTATTGACCTTACGTGTCCCACGCTTCTCTCCCCTGGTAGCATCCCACTACTGTCAAACTTTTTCTTATAGTGTTATGATAAGTGTTCACAGTCCACTTATAAGTGAGAACATGTGGTACTCAATTTTTCTGTTTCTGTAATAAATCACTGAGTATGATAGACTCTAAGTCCATCCAAGTTGCTTCAAAATTCATGTTTGTCCTTCTTTATGGCTGCATAATATTCCATCATGTATATGTACCATATTTGTTTTATCCACTTGACTTTTGATGGGTGGCATGGTTGGTTTTTGCTATTATGACTAATGCTACAATAAATATGCATGTGCAGGTATCTTATTTATAGAATGATCTGAGTTCCTTTGAGTATATTCCTAGAAGGGGAATTTCTAGGTCCTATGAAAGGTTAATTTTTAAACCTTTCAGGATTTGCCACAATGTTTTCAATAGAGGTTGTGCTGCTTTATGCTCCCAGCAACAGTGCAGACGAGTTCCCTGTTCCCCGCACCCTATCCAGCATCCATTGGTTTTTGAGTTATTGATGATGTCCATCCTGACGGGAGTTAGGTGGTATCTCAGTGTGGTTTTAATTAGCATTTCTTTGCTGATTAGGATTAATGAAGCTAAGCATTTTTTCATGTATCAGTTGGCTGCTTGTATGTCTTCTTTTGAGAAGTGTCTACTCATATCCTTTGCCCACTTTTTAATAGGACTGTTGGGTTTTTAGTTTCCCTTTGGCACTTTTGAGTTCCTTGTAGACCCTTTTTCCCATTTTGTGAGCTGTTTCCTCACTCTCTTGATGGTGTCTTTTGCTTTGCAGAATCTTTTCAGTTTGATGAGGTCCCACCTATCTTATCTCATATGGTATTTGGTTTTGGAGATTAAATCAAGAATTGGTTACCTACTCCAATGTGCATAAGAGTGTTTCTCCATATATTCTTCTATTTTCTTATACTTTGAGATTTTACATTTAGGTCTTTGATCCACCTAGTGTTGGGTTTTGTGTGTGGTGATAAGTCATGGTTCTGTTTCAATTTTCTGCACGTGCCCATTTTTCCAGCACTATTTACTAAATAAGTTCTCCTTTCTCCTGTGGTTGCTAGTGGTAGCCTAGTCAAAGATGAGTTTGTTGATAAAGTAAGGTTTTGCTTCCAGAATCTCTATCCTGTTTCATTGGTCTATGTGCCTGTTTGTGTACCAGTTTCAGGCTGTTTTGATTACTGTAGCCTTATAGTAAAGTTTAAAGTCTGGAAGTGTGTTTTTTTGCTGAGAGTTGTTTCAGCTATTTTTGGTTGCTTATGTTCCACATGAATTTCTGTATTGTAGTTTCAAGTTCTGAGAAGAATGGTGTTGGTAATTTAGTGGGTATTGCTTTGAATTTGTTGATTGTTGTTGATTGTAAGAAGGACAGCTTAACAATGTTGATTCTTCCAATCCATGAGCATGGGCTATTTTTTCCATTTTTTGTGTGTGTGTGTGTTTGTCTTCTTTGATTTGTTTGAGCAGTTCTTTTTAGTTTTCATTGTAGAGGTCTTTCACGTCTCTAGTTAGGGTGACGCCAAGGTATTTCATATTTTATTTCTTTTTTTGTCACAATTGTGAAAGGAATTGTGTTTTTTATTTGGTTCTCTGCCTGTTTATTGTTCGTGTATAAGAATGCAAATGTCTTTTGTACATTTATTTTATACCTAAGACTTTGCCAAAGTTCTTTATCAATGCGAGAATACTTTTGACAAATTTTCTTGAGTTTTCAAGTAATAGGATCATGTCATCAGCGAAGAGGGATACGTTAACTTCCTCTCTTCACATTTGGATGCCCTTGATTGCCTTCTCTTGTCTGACTGCTCTAACTAGGACTTCCAACACTATGTTAAACAGAAGGGGTGAGAATGAGCACCTTTGTCTCGGTCATTTTTAGGGGAAAAGTTTCCAATTTCTGTCCATTTGACAATATGTTGACTGTGGGTTTATCATAGATGGCTCTTACTATTTTGAGGTATGTTTCATTTATTTCCAAGTGTTTAAGGGCTGTTATCAAGAAGGGATGTTGGATTTTATTAAAAGTTTTTTCTGTGTCTAATGATATAATCATCTGGTTCTTTTTTGAAGTTTCAATTTGTGAAATATTACACCTTCTTTAAAACCTGCATATACATTCAGAAAATCTATTACAGTATTTTAATACATCTTTGTTAGATTTTTTTCTTTATTTTATTAATCTCTGTCTGCATGTTTACAAGTAAAATTATAATTTCTTTGTTTTCTTTTCTAATTTTTCATATTTAAGTCATAAAAACTTCATAATACATGGTGCAGTTTTATTATTTGCTGATATTTTGTAGAAATTATGAGTTGTTTGCTCCATAAAAGTGGCTGAAATATGACTCATAAAACCACCTAGTTAAGGAAATTTTATGAGAGTGTATTTTTGACTACTAATGTATTCTCTATTTTATTCTATATTTTTTATTAGTTACTTTGACTCTATGTTTTTCTAAAGTGTCTTAAATCTTCTCAGTTTTTAAAGTAAGTATTTTAAAATTGTACACAGTAATTCCTTTTGACATCAAAAGCCAACATACACACCTCACTTTTTCATTTTTAATCATTTTTTACATTTTTTTCGTTGTTCAATTCTTATGTGTGTGCTAGTTTCTTATCAATAAACTACATCAGATTTTGCTTTTTATCTTTATTGAGTTTGGTTTATTTTTATCACTGTATGATTTTTGTTGATTTTTGCTTTTATTCTTTTCTACTTTCCTTTTTTTCTATTTTTAGTTAAAACTCATATGTTTATGTTAATTTTCCCCATTCTTATATAAGCACTGAATTTTTAAAACTTCTTTCCACTATAATTCTCATATTTACAGATAAATTTTTAAAACTTGAACACTAATTATTTAGTAATATTCAATATCTCCAATTGAAATTATTTACACTTTTAAAATATAATTCTGTATTTTTGTTAAAGTTTAATTTCAGTCTGCAACTTAAAGATTCTGAATGTAATTTAAAAACTTGCTTGTTTTGTAGAACTCCACTGGAAAACTGTCTTCATGTCCAAGACTTCTTTTGTAGTTGTCTTTTTTTTTGGTTTTGGGGGCTTTTTTGGTTTTTTTTTAAATGACAGAATTGTTTTTGAGGTTGTTATGGGTCTATTTAATGTTCTAATTTCTTCTTGTTTCAACCTTGGAAGGTTGTGTGATGTCACGAATTCTTCCATTTAATTTAGGTTTTTAGTTTGTTTCCATACAGATGTGCTTAATAATCTCTGATAATTTTTTGTATTTCTTTGGGGTCTGTTGTGATTTGATCTTTTGCATTTCTGATTGTGTTTATTTGGGGTTTTCCTCACCTTTTCTTGGTCATTCTGGCTAGGGGTTTATCAATCTTATTTACCTTTCCAAATAACCAGCTTTTTGTTTTGTTACTTTTTCTCTTTACTTTTTCTATGGTATTTTTCCTTTCTATGTCCTGTATTTGGACTTTTACTTTGGTGATCTGGATTTTTCTGCTGAAACTAGGCTTTTGGTTGTCTTGTCTTTCCAACTCCCTTAGGTGATTTGTTAGGTGGTTAACTTGTTATCTTTCCATTTTCCTGATGTGTGTTAGTAAAAAAATAAATTCCTCTCTTAGTACAGTTTTCAAAGTATCCCAGAGGTTTGGGTAAATAACTTTGGCAAAGTCTCAGGGTACAAAATCAACATGCAAAAGACAATTGCATTCTTATACACCAACAACAAACAGAGAACAAAATGAAAAGCACAATTCCATTCACAATAACAACAACAGCAACAATAACGACAAGAATAAAATGAAATAACTTAGCATCTTCCTAACTATAGAAGTAAAAGACCTTTACAATGAAAACAACAAAACACTGCTCAAAGAAATCAAAGCAGACACAAACAAATGGAGAAAATATTGCATGCTCATGGACTGGAAAAATCAATATTGTTAAGATGTCCATCCTACCCAAGGTAATCTATAGATTTAATACAATACCCATTAAATTACCAACAGCCTTCTCTGGCCTGGGAACAACAATGCAGAACTTTATATGGAAGTATAAACGACCATGAATAGCCAAACCAATCGTTACCAACAGAAGCAAAGTGGGAAGTATCACACTTCTAAGCTTTAAATTTTGCTATAAGGTTGCAATAATCAAAGCAGCCTGATACTGGTACAATAATAGGCATATAGACCAATGGAACAGGATAGAGACTCAATTTCTTAATCAACTCATATTCAACAAAGTCTTCACTAACAACCAATGGGGAAAGGAGAATGTATTCAGTAAATGATGCTGAGAAAACTGGCTGACAACATGCAGAAGATGGAAAATACTGAGAGATTACCTGCTTAAGAAAATAATGAATTTTATAATATGAAAATGTGTAATGCAAAAAAGAAAGAACAAAATACAAAATCAGAGATTGACAGAAATATGTTACTGAAGATTTTATGACAATGATCTATTTATCAAGAGATTAAAAGTTTAAAATTAGGACAAAATATAATTATTTGTTGTGTTTATATTTATACATAATCATATATGTATATATTTATGTGTGCATATGTGTAAATATCACAAAGAAAGAATAAATTATTTGTACAGGTTCATGGGACTTTTCTAAAATCTAACATTATTTCTAGTTATTGCCAGATTAAGTAATGACTAAATAAGGGAAAAAAGCATGAGAGTAACATAACTGACTATATTGTGTGAGTGTATGTGTGTGTAATACAGAGACTATAAAAGAAAATAAAACAAAAAAATTTGCATATTTGAATTTTGTGACTTAGTGCATAATAACTGTTTGCTAATGTTCTATAGATGCTTGATATTAATATATACATCTGTTTGTTGAATGCACCATTCTGCTTTTCTCTATATTCATTCTATATATTTACCTAAGTTCTAGTGTATCATCATATTGTTTTTAATATCTTTATATTACTTTTATATCTTTTTATTTACTGCATATAAACTTTATTCTTCACCTTTAAGAGAGTTGGTTTTAGATTTTCTCATTCTCCATGCTATTGTTTCAATATATACTTTTGGTAA
Organism: Tarsius wallacei; assembly: GCA_963574415.1. Classification (NCBI taxonomy): domain Eukaryota; kingdom Metazoa; phylum Chordata; class Mammalia; order Primates; family Tarsiidae; genus Tarsius; species Tarsius wallacei. Next base: position 19,906 of record CAUYQG010210621.1, on the reverse strand, counting down.
TATGAAACAATTGAGCATATTTTTAATACAAATTTTGCTATATCATGTTTTTAAATGTTCCAGGCTAAGTGATGACGAATGGGAGGTTCAAACTTCACTTGTATGTTGACCGGTTTTGTACCTAACCTTTAATTGTACCTCACATCTTTAAAATAAAATAATAAAAAATTTTGCTCTTAATGGAATATCCTTTCTTTTTTTTCAATCAAGAAACATCATATTTATATTTAGCTTATATACATTTTATGTACCATTTAGTTTATATCTGAGTAGTTGTTCCACACAGTTATTAAATTGGTAAGGAAAGCTTTTTTCTGTGCAAAATGTACTCTTATTTTAGTTAAAATTTGTAAAATAATCTCATATATAAATTTAATTACATTAGACAACATGAATTTTAAATTTCTGTTTACATCATTATGTTGGTGATCACTATAAACTGACTTTCTCAATCTTCATGTTACTGTCTTTTTAGTGTGCCTTCACATAGTGCAGAAGCTGTGAAGTAAAAAAAAAATCATTAACCAGCTTCCTTTTTTGAAAATTCTGCATATGACTTAAGCTACACCACGTAAATGCTGTGACATATGGTATAAAAGGGAGAAAATAAGGGCTATTTTCCTACATCTTAATTGTTATTCTGCTGTCTAGAAAAGATGTGACATGTGAGATTTTTCTGCATTAACATTTTATTGCATATTTTTCTTGTTTCTTGATGCAAGAGGCAGTGTAGGTAAATGGATCATGTTCCATGTTCCAGTGTTTATTCTCTAGTTTTGGGAGTGTTTTTTCACTTATTAAGCGAAAATGTCAAGGGAACTCAAATCACTTTAGTGAATTTGGAATATCAAAAACAATCTCAGTGAAGTTGTATGATTTTGTTCACAATTCTTTCAGTGGTGGTTACAGAAGTGGGAGGATCAAATGTCGATTTAGAAAGAAATTTCTGAAAACCTAGCCTCCACATCACTCCTCCAACTACTTCATCATATCTGTAGCACTGATTTCTATGTTGAATTAACTTTATTTTGTTAAAATATGCAGAATATTTTTTGTTTTCTACATAAAACTATAACAGATTCAGTACTTGGCACTGGAAGTAGCTTCCAAATATAATAGTGCTGGGAATCTGAGTTAAACTGACTAACATATTGGATTTGAAGACGGTAGTAATGAAGTAGTTAAAAGAAAATGAAAGACTAATAATGTACGTCATATTGTGACAATGCAGTCACTTAGAAAACACTGATGTTTTCTTAGAATGAGATACCTACCAAAGACAAGACTCTAGCAATGCCAATTTTTGATCTGATAAACTGTTTTAAAGGGAGCGAGAAAATCAAGGGATGTTATGGTAAAGTACCTAATTACCTAATTCTGATGGTTCCTAAGAGAATGAAGACCTTCTTATTTGCTATTTATTGGGAAAAGCAAACAAAAATAGGATTTAAAATGTAAATTAAATTGTTCATTTAACTTAGATCATGGCAACAGTGAAGAAGACATTTTTGATGAATTTGTTTTATTTCAATCTGAAATGTGAAAGGTGAAAATAAGTAAACTAGTAATGCAAAGAGAGGAACATTCTATATACAAGAAAATTTGTCATGAGAGTAAAAAGACAACCCACAAAATAGAAAAAAAATTCATAAATTATGAATAGGACAAAGGTCTATCATCCAGGATTTACAAGACACTCAAACAAAGTGAAATAAAACAACAGCTACAATGACAACAACAATGACAAAACAACCCCATTAAAAGATGGGCTAATAAAATGAGCAGCCACTTCTCAAAAGACTACCAACAAGTAGCCAATAGATATGTGAAAAAATGTTCGGCCTCAGTAATCATCAGAGAAATGCAAAGCAAAACTACAGTGAGATATCACCTAACACTGGTAAGGATGGTTGTGATTAATAACTCAAAACATAACAGATGCTGACTTGGGTGTAGAGAAAAGAGAATATTTCTACATTGTTTATGAGAGTACAAACTAGTACAACCTTTTTGGAAAGAAATGTGGTGCTACCTAAAAAAACTAAAAATTGGCCTTCTATATGGGAATATCCCCAGGGAAAGATAAGTCATTCTACAAAAAAGGCACTTGCACACACATGTTCACTGCCATACTATTCACAATAGCAAAAACATGGAACCAATCCTACAACCTATTGAAAGTGGTCTAAATAAAGAAAATGTGGTACAGATATATGATGGAGTATTATGCAGCCACAAAGAAGAACAAAATTATAGAGTTCACAGCAAACTGGAAGGAATTGGAGACCATCTTACTAAGTGATCTATTATAGCAACAAAGCTGAATAGCACATGTTGCCACTCATAAGTGTGGTCCAGTCACATGAATACAAGGGAAGATGATGGTTGCTGGACACTGTTAGAAAAGGGAGTGATTGAGGAGGGTGGAGAGCATGTGTTAACACAAAGGGTACCTGGTCCAGTATTAGGGGGAGTGAGGGCCAGCTAAAAGTCCAAAATTCAACTGCATGCAGCCTGCTAATGTAGTTAAACTTCACTTGTATCCCACTTCTTTATAACAAAATACAAATAAATAAAAAATTTTAAAAAACATTCAAATGTTGAGATCAATTTGCCTCACAGGATTGTAAGAATAGATTTAATTCTATTCTTAATTTAATCCCTAAATTACATTATAGGGATTCTTGGGATGATGACAGTGGAGCTAATCAGATTAAGGAAGTCCCAGTGTAAGTGAGTGAGTGTGTGGAAATTTTTATACGTGTAGGTGAGAGAGCATGTGACTGGCTCACTGAATAGGAACTTGGGAGTAAGTGGCCAGTGTTCTCTTGGTTAAGTGGCTGATGCTGAAGCTCCTCTGCTTCATCCCTAGCACTTCCCAGGGCACAGAAGATAAGCACCATTAAAAAAATCAACAAAGCCCTTCCTGGGAAGAAGATGCTGGGAGAGACTGTCAACTCAAGGCTCTGCCTCACCACTGCAACACCTAACCAGACTCTGGCAGCAAGGGCTACAGAGGGACCACAGTAAGGGAGCCCAGAGGCAGAGCCCCACTGGAGAAGATGAAATAGGCATCCTGCCACCATCTTGAAAACCGGGTAGGAAAGTGCTCTGACTTGCTCATCGCTGAGTGACAGACCCAACCTAATCTCTGTGACCAGTGGATTAGCTACTCAGAGGCTGACCATAACCCAGAGGGATATCACAAAAACACAAACTCCAGAGGGACAGGACACCTCCCCCTCCACCCAGATTCAGCTGCAGGACAAAGGGCATGGCCAGAAAAGGACAAGAAAGACCTCCAAAGAGATCAGTCATGAGTCCAGGGCTGACTCATCTCCCTCCTCCTCAGCAATCCTCTAAACAACAGACCCACAAAGCTGAGGCATGACTGAGAGGTACAAACCGAGGTGGAACCTAGAATTCAGCTGCAATAGGAGGACTCTACTCCAGAATAAGCCTGACTGGGTCAATCCCTGCCAATACTGGAGGAAGAGACAATCCCACACCTCTTCACTGGAGAGGATCCTCTAACCACACTAGAGTAGGAGGGGAGGACTGAAGCCCAACACATGCCCACTGCTCACTCCTCCTTCCCCGGGCTGAACACTGAGCAGATTTTGAAAGAGGTTGAAGCTCTGCAGGAGATAGCAGAGGGGCACTGGAAAGGAACAATCGCAGAACTTACCACAAGAGGACACGTTTTTGTTTTGTTTTCTTTTGTTGTGTCTGTTTGTTACATTTTTTTATATTTGTCTTTTGTGCATGAATATGTATATGAGGTTTCAGTCTTGGTGCCTCCCATCCTCCCTTTTCTTTCTTTTCACTCTTTCTTCTTTCATTTTTTGTTTTCTGTTTTTTATGTGTGTAAAGGAAGGGTGTTCATCTTTCAGTTTTTTTTGTTTTATTTTGCTTTTTTGTTCTTCTCTTTATTTACTTCAATGTGAGTGTGAATACATGTGTGAGGGATTGATTTTAATTTCTTTTTTTTCTCTTTCCTTTTTCTCTTTTTCTTCTTTCATTTTGATTTGTGTGTGTGTGTGTGTGTGTGTGTGTGTGTTTGATTTTTCTGTTTTTGGTTGTTGTTTTTGTGTTTTGGTTTGTTTGCTTTGCTGTTATTCCAGTTTGTCTTGGAGTGTGTGTGTGTGTGTGTGTGTGTGTGTGTGTTTGAGTGTGTTTAATTGTTTTTTGCTTTGGCTTCTGCACATGTTCTTCTGTGCTTTTTTTTTAATTTATTTTTTTAATTTTTGTCCATCTTATCTCACTCTACTTTTCTCTGTTATCCTCATTTCTGTTACTGTATCTTGGACTCAGGAGATATACACATGTACCCTTTGTATCATCATGCAGAGTGGTGGTAAGGAGTGGATCTCAAGGAATTCAAACCACAATCAGTGAAGATTGTGATTTTCAAGGAGTTTCTAAATCCTAACTCCCCATCTTCACTTTATTCCACTCTCAAAACTACAAGATATAGCAAAGCTTCCTATCCACAGCCCTGTTTAAATAGAACAAATTTAGGGCCCTGATCAAGGATGAATAGAGGGCCGAGCAAATGTCAGAAGTGAAAGCCTCTCCCACTGTCACTGAATAATGGAATTAAAGAGAAAAGAAAGAGCTCTGTCACACGTGAGAAAAAAAATCAATGAAGGAACACAGGTAATTCCTAGTGTTACAAAGAGAAAAGAACTGAAAAAAATCAGACCTCTGAGCCCAAACAATGAAAGTCATCAACAACTGACTCTAGAATACAACAGGGATTAGGGAAAGGGTGGAGTAAATAAAACTCAAGAAAGACAAGATGCAACACACTGAAAGAAATTGCAACAGAGATTTTGGCCATGAAAAAAACTGCATCCAGGAAATAAATAACAAGATGACAAATATGGAAAGCAGAATTAATCAAGTAGAAGAAAGAATCTCAGAACTTGAAGATCAAAGCATTTACCTGATCTGTAAAAAACATAGAAAGAAAACTCAGAAGGAAAAAGCTTCCAAGAGATGTGCAATTTTATTAGGTGGCTGAACCTTTGCCTGATTGGTATACCAGAAGAAAGGAAAATAGAAAACATCTTGGAGCAAGTATTTCAGGAAGTTATCCATGAAAACTATCCCCATCTCACCAGAGACATGACTATCCAAATGCAAGAGATACAGAATAACCCCACAAGGCATCAAATGAGAAGACCAACGCTTTGACAAATTGTAATTCACCCACACAAAACAGGCACAAAAAAAAAATTTCTAAAGGCAGTAAGAGACAAAGGTCAGACTACCTACCAAGAAAAACCAATCAGAATAGCAGCAGACTTATCAGCAGAAACACTATAAGCTAAAAGGGAATGGAGTCCAAAATCAAAGTCTTCAACGATAAACATTTCAACCAAGTATTTTCTACCCATCCAAGCCCAGCTTCATCAGTTGTGAAGAATTAAAATCATTCCCTGACAGCCAATCCCAAAGAGAGTATGCAACTTCCAGTGTGGCTTTAGAGGAGACACTTAAAAAGGTATTAAGCAGCCGGGCTCGGTCGCTCAACCTGTAATCCCGCGCTTTGGGAGGCTGAGGTGAGTGGATTGCTTAAGCTCATGGGTTCGAGACCTGCTTGGACAACTTGGCAAGACCTCATCTCTACAATAAATCAAAAAAATTAGCTGGGTTTGGTAGCGCGTGCCTGTAGTTCCAGCTACTTGGAAGGCTGAGGAGGAAGGATTGCCAGAGCCCAGCAGGTTAAGGTTGCGGTGGCTGGGAGCAGCCACTGCACTCCAGTCTGGGTGACAGAGTGAGACTCCAACTCAAAAAAAAAAAAAAAAAAAAGGCATTAAGCAAAGAGGAAAAAAAAATGACCACAAACTTCTAAAGAGAACAGCAGATCACAGAATCAAAACGGAATACATCATGACTGAAAACTTGAAAACTGGCCAGGCTCGGTGGCTCAGCCTGTAATCCCAGCACTTTGGGAGGCCGAGGTGAGTAGATTGCCTGAGCACACAGGTTCGAGACCTACCCAGGCAACTTGGCGAGACCTCATCTCTACAATAAATCAAAAATTAGCCGGGCGTGATAGCATGCGCCTATAATTCTGACTACTTGGAAGACTGAGGCAGAAGGATCGCTGGAGCCCAGCAGGTCAAGGCTGCAGTGGCTGGGAGCGTGCTACTGCACTCCAGTCTGGGCGACGGAGTAAGACTCCAACTCAAAAAAAAAAAAAAAAAGAAAATTTGGAAACACACACATATATCAATCCAAAAGCTAAAAGAAAAAAAAAGAAAGAAAGAAATGTATAAGAACCTCATGGCAGGGATAAACAAGCACATTTCAATAATCAGCCTGAATGTGAATGGACTATATGCACCACTAAAAAGACACAGAACAGCAAGTTAAATAAAAAACCATAAATCAATAATTTGCTGCATCCAAGTAACTCATGTCAAAACTAGGAATGAACACAGACACTAAGTAGACCAATAACAACCCAGTAAATTGATTATATCATAAGAAAGCTACCTACCAAAAAAAAGAAAAAAAGCCCTGGCCCAGATGACTTTCCAGTGGAATTCTACAAACCATACAAGAAGGAGCTGTTACCAATCCTACTGAAAGTGTTACAGGTATTTGAGAAAGATAGATTTCTCCCCAAATCATTTTACAAAGGTAACATCACACTGATACCCAAACTGGGTAAAGATCCAACGAAAAAAAATAACTACAGGTCACTATCCCCAATTAATATAGATGCAAAAATTCTTAACAAGATTCTAGCAAATCAATTCCAACTACACATCTCAAAAATCATCCACCATGACCAAGTCTGCTTCAATTCAAGGATGCCAGGCTGGTAAAACATCCTCAAGACCATAAGTGTAATTAAATACATCATCAGATATAAAAACAAGAACCACATGATTATGTCATTAGATACACAAAAAACTTGTGACAAAATACAGCATCTCTTCTTGATAAAAACTCTCAAACACCTAGGCATAGAAGGAAAACACCTCTAAATAGTAAGTGCCATCTACAGTAAACATACAATCAGCATATTGCTAAATGAACCAAAACTGGAAACATTTCCCCTGAAAACTAGAACAAGACAAGACTGCCCACCCTCATCCCTTTTGTTCAACATTGCGTTGGCAGTCCTAGCTAGGGCAATTAGATAAAAAGAGGAAATCAGGGGTATCCAAATAGAAAAAGGGAGTTAAGTTATCCCTCTTTGTTGATGTTATAATCCTATACCTAAAAAATCAAAGAGAATCTGTTAATAACCTACTTTCACTGATAAAGGACTTTGGCAAAGTCTCAAGGTACATAATAATGTCCAAAAGGTAGTTGCATTCTTTTTTATTGTTGAATTAGAGTCTCACTCTGTTGCCCAGGTTGGAGTGCAGGGGCATGCTCCCAGCCACCGCAACCTCAACCTGCTGGGCTCAGGTGATTCTTCCACCTCAGCCCTCCAAGTAGTCAGAAAAATAGGCATGCGCTACCATGCCCAACTAATTTTTTGAGACAAGGCCTCACCATGCTGCCCAAGCTAGACTCAAACCCATGGACTTAGGCAATCCTGTGTCCTCAGCCTCTCAAAGTGCTGGGATTATAGGCTTGAGCCACCACGCCCAACCAGACAGTTGCATTCTTATTCACCAACAAGCAGGCAGAAAACCAAATGAAAAGCACAAGTGACCAAAAAAAAAAAAAAAAAAGAAAGAAAAGGAAAAAAACCTGGGCATGTTCCTAATCAGAGAAGTGTGGGCCTTTACAATGAAAACTACAAAACACTGCTCTAAGAAATCCAAGAGAACACAAACAAATGGAAAAGTATTCAATGATCATGACCAGGAAGAATCAACATTGTTAAGATATTTATCCTACCAAAGGCAATCTACAGATTCAAAGCAATACCATTAAATTACCAATATCATTTTTCTCAGACCTGGAAATGAGAATACAGAAATTCATATGGAACCATAAGCCACCATGAATATCCAAAACAATCCTCAGCAAAAGAAATAAAATGGGAGGTATCACACTTCCAGATTTTAAACTTTACTAGATGACTACAATAATCAAAGCAGCCTGGCATTGGTAAAAGAATAAGCATATGGACCAATGAAACAGTATAGAGATTCCAGAAGCAAAACCTCAGTTTGTCAACCAACTCATCTTTGCCAAAACCTCCACCAACAACCACTGAGGAGAGAAGAACCTATTCAGTAAATGATGCTGGGAAAACTGGCTCAACACATGCAGAAGTTTGAAATAGGTCCCCTGCCTATCACCATACACAAAAATCAATTCTAAAAGGATCAAACACCTAAATGTAAAACCTCAAAACTATAAGAACTTTAGAAAATACAGGAGACACCCTTATGGAAATTGAGACTGGCAACGCATTCCGGATCAAAGCCCCAAGTGCCCATGCCATATGATGACATAGATAAGTGGGACATCATCAAACTGAAAATCTTCAAAGCAAAAGAAGCCATCAAGGGAGTGGGGATACAGTCCACAGAATGGGGAAAAATATATTTGCCAACAGTATATCTGACAAAAACCTAATATCCAGGATCTACAGAGAACACAAATGTGGCAAAAGGAAAAAAAAACAAAAAAACAAAACAAACAACAAAAAAAACAGCCCCATTAAAAAGTGGGCCAAAGACGTGAATAAACACTTCTCAAAAGAAGATATATGGGTGGCCAACAGGCATGTGAAAAAATGCTCAGCCTCTCTAACTGTCAGAGAAATGCAAATCAAAACCAAATTGAGATACCACCTAACCCCAGTAAGAATGACCATCATTAATATATCAGAAAACAACAGATGCTGGCAAGGATGTGAAGAAAATGGAACACTTCTACACTGCTGTGGGAATGAAAACTAATGCAAACTCTTTGGAAAAGGCTGTGGCGATTTCTGAAAGAACTAGTCATTGATCTTCCATATGACCCAGCAATCCCCATTCTAAGAATATACCCAGAAGAACTCAAATTATTCTGCAAAAAAGATACCTGCTCATGCATGTTTATTATAGCACTATTCGCAATGGCAAGAACATGGAACCAACTGTGCTGCCCACTGAAACTGGAGCAGATTTTTAAAATGGCATACATATACACAATGGAATATTACACAACCATAAAAAAAAACAAACATATGGACTTAGCAGCAACTTGGATGGATTTAGAGTTTATCATACTCAGTGATCTATCACAGGAACGAAGAATAGCGTACACATGTTCTCACTCATAAGTGGACACTGAACATTTATTATACTGCTACGAGAAAGGAATTGGCAGCAGCAGGATACTACTGGGGTTGGGGTGGGGGGATATAACATCAATAAGGGTACCTGATCTTAAACCAGCAAAGTGGAGCCAAAGGGAGGCCCAAACTTTACCTATACGATGACAACTTGTATACCCAATCCTGAATTGCACCCCACATCTTAAAATAAAAAAAAATATATTTGCTCTTTAGCAGTTTATAACTAAGAATATGATGATGTGAAACTTATAATTGTAAAGATTATTATTATAACAATAGTAAAAAGGAAAAGGATTGAGGGTGTAAAGAATAAATTTAGAATCATTTCAATACAAAGCATAAGTACCTAATTGTATAAACTCTAGAGAAGCATGATGGAATAGACCAAAATAACATAAATACATTGCCAACTGATTTAGACAATGTTCTAAATAAAGTCTACATTATATTTGATTTATGTGCACTAGATTACAAAAAGTTCAGGGCAGAACAGCCAGTTTAGTTAATGTGAGAGTAGTTAAAGGGAACTAAATTTTTGTGTGTGTTTCTTTAAGTAAAAGTTTGAGACATCCAAAACCAAAAGAAAACACAATATATATTCTTTTTATTAGGAATGAAGTTTGATTTTTCCTGTAAAAATTTTATATAGAGTCGGTCTACAAAATAGTTCCCATATAGATATTGGTAAAAAGTAGTGAAAAGTCAAAAGTCTGAGGAGGAAGGATTGCCTAAGCCCAGTCGAGGTTGTGGTGGCTGTGAGCATGCCACTGCACTCCAGCCTGGGTGACAAGAGTGAGACCCCAACTCAAAAAAAAAAAAAAAAAAAAGAAAAGAAAAAGAAAAAAGAAAGAAAGAAAGAAAAGAAAAACCAAAAGTCTCCCATTATATTTAGAATTACAAAATTTTAATTTTGCCTGAGGTGTCCCCCAGTGATTTATGTTTTAGAAAGTAGATGATATTTTTAGAAATGTAAACCTTCAAATAAGAAGTAACTTGAAAGACATGATCAATTACAAAAAGATCATCAAAGAGAGGAACACCATAGATTTTACCAACAGAGCTTATTCTAAGAAAAAGGGATTTTTCTCTTTTTCTTTTCTTAACACAAATGTCTTCAGAGGGATTTATTCTTTGGCTGTCAGAACTTAAATAGTGAACCCAACAACTATATTTCTACCAATAAGCAAGGGTCATTGCAGAAAAAAAAATAGAGGTGAAAATTTCAGCACACATATTAACATATTTGATTTATATTTGTAGGAAAGAATATTGAAAATGTGAGTGTGCAAGTAAAAATAAATGTATTATAAAAGTAAAACATGCCATCAAAGAATTAATAAACTAAATAAAGTCAAAGCAAGTACAAATGTGTGTTTTCATAAAAAATATAAATGCTGTGGTAAAAAATAAGATCAATAATGCTTAATATATTTCTGCATAAGTACATGCATTTAACCTTATGGAATGTATTTTTATTCTTTTTATCATAGATGTTTAATTCACAAAAATATATGTTCTTGGTTGCTATATAATTGAAGTCATATGACAATGATGATCGCAAATGTTTGTGATCCAGATATCATTCTTTAAGTTTTACATTTTTCATGGCATTATTTAAACTACATCCAATCTGTATGTTCAAATCAAAGTTGGAAATAATATTATTATTACAATTATACAGAATTTAAAATTTTGTTCGATTTAAATAACCGAATTTTGAATTTTTCACATGCTTACCAATTTTGTTTTTTGCCAAAAGGATGGTGCCTCCCTGAACATGCATGTGCTCAGAATGCTGACTTTATGAAATATATGACAAATACATTGAATAATATTTGAACCTAACAATATGACAATTTATATTCAAGTTGAGAGACGGCACTCACATTGTAAATAAAATAGAATCCAAATGTATTTAATATTTACTTCTATTAGTACTAATATAATATGCATAATATAGATTATAGTTAAAGATGGACACAATTTGTGTAATCAAATAGAGGTATCATGCTACCACAGAAAATGCAAAAAAAAATTATGTACATTTCTGAGGCATTCTACCTTAAAAAGATGGTAAAAGTTATTTGCTAAAATTTTTAACATTTTTAATTGATATTTATTGAATGTACCCATCAGTATTTCAAAGATGTATTTAAGATGTAAGAAGTATTTATATTTAATCTGGATTTGGATAACAAAGTAGCAAAAAAAAGTTTAAAATTATTTTAACCAAAATCAAGTAAGAAAAAGCTTATCTTATTCTAATAAAACTAGCTTAACAGCTAAGCTATTTTTGGGGGAGGGGTACAGGGGACCATGCTTCTGACTCTTTTTTCAAACTGGAGTAATGCCCTTTATCCTCATGATAAATGATAGAGCACCAGACCATCACATTCATATGTGTAAATAATTATATTAGATGCAAATGTTATAAACAATTCAATTAAAGATTGTCAGGATAGATAAAAAAGACAAAATCTAATTTTATGATATATACATATATATATACATATACATGAAACCTAATTTAAATATAGAACACAAATATAATACCATTTAAAAGATCAGAAAAGATATGCCATGCTAGTACTAACCAAAAGAAAACTTCATCAGTCAAATTAATATCAGACAAAATACCAAAACCAGACAAGTGTACAGACATACACAAACACACACACACACACAGACACACACACAACTACATGTCAATATCCCTTGTGAACACAGATACAAACAACTTAATAAAATATTAGAAAAACAAATTCAACAGCACATTAGAAATTATTCATTATAATAAAGTGAGAAGTATTCTAAGGAGGCAAAGATGATCCAACATATGCAAATATAAAAATATAATCACGTTAACATAATGAAGGACAAAAATGTATGTTAATTTTCAATAGAATCAGAAAAAGAATTTGACAAAATCCAGCATTTTATTAATTATAAAACTTTTAAGAATGTAGGTCTAGTTATCTCTAAAAAAAAATTATTTAAAACACCCACAACAAACATCATATTGAACAGGAAAATGTTGAAACCTTTTCTCTAAGACTGGAAGCAAGATAAGAATACTCACTTTCACCATTTCTACTTAAAATTGTACTAGAAGTATTAGTCAGAATAATTAGTCAAGATAAGGAAATAAAAGCCTCCAAAATTAGAAAAGAGAAGTTTAATGTGTTCCTGTTTGCAAATGACATGATCTTACATACAGAAAGCTTTAAAGACTATGCTAAAAAGCTATTACTGTTAATAAACAAATTCAGTACAGTTGCAGAATACAAAATATACATGCAAAAATTGGCAGCATTTTTATGCTAATAACAAAGTCTTAAAAAATCCACTTACAATAGTTACAAACATTCATAAAATAACTAGAAATGAGTTTATCCAAGAAGATGAAATTTCTACAGTAAAAACTATAAAACAATGATGAAAGCAATTTAAGAAGACACAAATAAGTGGAGACATTTTCTGTATTAATGAATTAGAATTAATATTGTAATATTAATTCATAGTATACAAAATAACATACAGATTAAATGTAATATTAATATCATTCTCAAAATATTAATATCATTCTCCTAAGAAAATAAAAAATAATTCTAAAGTTTATTTAAAAAACCAAAAAACATCTCTGAAAGCCAAAGCAATCTTGAGCTAAAAGAACAAAGCTGGGGGCATTACATTGTCTGACTTCTATTTATACTATAAAGCTACAGTAACAAAACTATAATGGTACTAACATTAAAAGATACCAAGCTCATTCGAACAGAATAGAGAAACCACAAATAATTCATACATTTATAGCAAACTGAATTAACCCAAAAGTGTCAGGAACATACATTGAGAAAATGGTAATCATTTTTAAAAGTACTGTTAGAAAAACGGAATATCTATATACAAAATAAAATTGCACCCTTATCTCTCACTGTATACAAAAAGTAACTCAAAGTGGATTGAAGACTTGAATATAAGACATGAAAATATGAATCTACTGATATAAAACATAAGGGTTATTCTTTATGACATAGATCTCAACAATAATTTATCAAATTTGACTGTAAAAAAGGGCTAGAAAAATAAGAAATAAACATATAAGATTACATCACATCAAAAGCTTTCTGTAGATCAAAGGAAAAAGCCCAACAAGTTGAGATACAACCTACAAAATGGGAGAAAAATATGTGCATATCATATATCTGATAATGAGTAAATATTCAAATTTTGTAGAGTTCAAACAACTCCAAAGCAGAAAAACAAATATTCAAATTGTAAAAATGGGCAAAAGTCCTGAAAAAAACAATTCTCGAAAGAGGACATAGAAAAAAATGGATAATAGATGTTTCCTGAAATACTTAGCATCACTAATTACCAGATAAATGCACATCAAAACCTCAGTTGGACATCACCTCTTGCCTATTAAAATAGTTATTTTCAAAAAAGATTAACGATAACAAATGTTGGCAATAATGTGGAAAAAATAGGACTTGCTTACAATGTCAGTGAGAATGTAAATTAATACAGCCATTATAGAATCTAGTGTGGAAATTATTCTAAATATTAAAAATAAGACTACCATTTTATTTAGCAATCCAACTACTGAGTATATATTTTAAAAAATTAAAATTAGTATATCAAAAGATATATCTACATCCTCATTTTTATTACAGCACTTTTTACAATAACCAAATTACAAAATCAGCCTAAGTGTCCGTTTACAGATGAATTGGTAAAGAAAATGTAGTGTATGTATAGAGTGGAATACTATGCAACCATAAAAAGAACACAGCTCTTCATTTGCAACAACATGGGTGAACCTAGAGAATATTATGCCATGTGAAATATGCCAGGCACAAAAAGACAAATGCCATGTAATCTTGCTCATGTTATACAGAATCTAAAAAAAGCTGAACTTGTATGGGTTTACATTGTAATAGTAGTTACCAGAGGCATAGATGGTTAGGGGGAAAGTGGATGAAAAGATGTCAATCATATTATAAAATCACAATTAGATATGATAATTTTTTTAAGTATTCAGAATAAACATATGTACAAATGCAGAACATACATAAAAATTGTCTAGGACCAGAAAGGGGGTAATGGGGGAGGATAGATGGGGATGGGAAAAAATGGTAAATGTGTACTGATGGTTATAAAGTTTCTTTGTCATGAGATAATGTTCTAAAATTGACTGTGGAGATCATTGCAAACCCTGCGAATATACTAAGAACCATTGAGTTATACAATATGAATGGATGAATTGTAGGATACATAAGTTATACCTCAACAGAGCAGTTTAAATATATATTAGAAAAATAAATTTCATATTAAAGACTATTAACAGCAGGTTATCCTTAATAATAATAAATATGCCAATTTATTAAAAGAGCATACCAAATCTTAATTATTATGAACCTAATACCAGAGCTTCAAAATACATGAAACAAAAACCAATATAAAGCAAAGTAAAATACAGAAATTCACAATTTGGACGATGTTTTAAACACTTCTCTCAGTAATTCATGGAACAAATAGAGAAAATATCTGTACAGACAGAGAAAACTTATTCAAAACTATGAATCAAATTGATGTATTTTGTTTTTCTAGAGCACGTGACTTAAAAATGGCACTATATACTTTTCTTAGTATACATGAAAATGCATCAAGACAGGCTATATTCTAAGCCATAATAAAAAGTATATTTAAAAATCTGCATGTATTAAAGGAATAATTAGTTCATATTACAAATAATTTATTACTCAAAGTTTTAAAAAAATATGAAAAATATATATTGTTTCCTTATTAACATAGATGAAAAAATTATTAACAAAATTTTATCAACAACACAGAAATGAATACAATATAACAACCAAATACAATTTATCCCAGGACTATAAGGATAATTTAACATTTTGAAATCAACAAATATAAATTCACATATTGACAGACCAAGTTTAAAAAATAAAAACTTAGAGTCATGTCTAAGGATTCAGAAAAAAAAATTGTACAAATTCCATCATTTATTTCAAATAAAGTCTCACTAAACTAAGAACAGCAGATAAATTTATCAACATGGTAAAGGGAATTTCCAGAAAATCTACAAATATATCGATGGTAGAAGAATGATGTTCTGCTGTTTTTAAGAACAAGGTAAGATTTTCCATTTTTATCACATTAATTGAACATTGTACTGGGAATTCTAGCTAGTTCAATAAGACAAGAAATAAAATAGGCTTCCTCTGAATTGGAAAGCAGGAAGAAAAAGTGTCTTTATTCACAGGCAAAAAAATTTTCAATTTAGAAAATCTCTTGGACACTACAAAAGAACCACTGGAATTAATTAAATTTTAGCAGTGCTGAAGAATAAAGTATTAATATACAAAATTTAACTGTATTGCTATATACTAAAAAAAATCAAGCTCACAAAGAATATTTTCCAATTTAGACCATATGCTAGAACATAAGCCCAAGTAAATTTAAGATTGAAGTCATAAAAAGTCTTTTTCTGATAATAATTTAATGAAATTAAAAATAAAAAAAATAAATTTGAGACATCTACAAACAAATGAGAATTAAGCAACACGTGTTTAATTACCAATGGGTCAGAAATAAAATAAAAAGGAAAATTAGAAAATAATTTGGGATGACTAAAAACAAGCATTCGGCATACCTAAATGCATGGATGTAGTTTGAACAGTTTTAGCAGGACAAACAGTAGTTGTAAGTGCCTACATTAAACAAGAAAGATCAAGGAATAATAAAATAAACTTGCATCTTTAATATCAAAAAGAGAGAGAAGGCCAAACATACAATAAGCCAAACATAATTACAAAACCGTGAACACTAATTAAATATAGAATAATAAGCAATAGATAAAATTAATAAAACCAAAAGTTGACTGAAAATTTAGTATAACTGGGAAATCTTTATCTTTATTAGACCGACCAAGGGGAAAAAAAAGGAAAGATCAAATTACTAGTATAGGGAATAGAGGGGAAAGATGGCGATGGGTCAAGTCGGACTCTGAAAGTCTCTTCCAAAGGTGGTTGCTGAAGCCAGTCCCACACAATGTGCTGCCGCCACCACCACTGTTGCCTCCACAAAAGGTGGCTGCTGCAGCCAGTCCCACACACGGTGCCACGGCCACGGGCCCTCGGCTCCTGTGAATTCCTGGCTACCTCCCCCATTCCAAGTCACCCGCAGTGGTGGAACCAGAGATCAGCTGGAGCCCAGAGTCCCATTGGTGGAAAGAGAGGATCACAGAGGGCCAGGGAGGAGGCCCATGCCCGGTAAAGAAGTGACCACCATAGCCACTTTCTTTGTCCCAGGACCAGGCAGACACCTGCATCAACCTGCCTAACTCCGCACAGCCCTGCCCAGCCTCCAACTTGGGACCTAAGGTAATCGTAACTGCATCAAACAGGGAGAGAGAGAAGCCCACCGCCCCCCCCCCCCATGCTAGATGGGACACAGGTTGGATATGAGTGGCAGATCTGACAGGCAGCAAGCCCTTTGAGTTCAGATCTGATGCTTCCACAGCTTGCCTGGGACATCTGACTCTAGCTGTGAGCAACCCAAACAGCCTGTGATAAGAGCTAGAAATCAGAGCTGAAAAGACGTTGGGCTCACAGGAATGATCTCAGAGCAAGTTTGATTTGTTGTTTTTTACTGTTTAATATTTTTATTGTTTGTTTGTTTTGCTCATTTTTATTTGTTTTATGTTTTATTTTTTTCTCTTTTTTCTCTCTACTCTGTTTTTGATAATGTTTTCGTACTTGCCTTGTTTCTGTTATTTTACTGATTTCTCTTTTTTATCTCTAGACCTGTTTGTGAAGGGGAATTATATATAAATAGGGAGGTTGGTTGGCTTGTGTGTTTCTATGATTGTATGTTTTAACTTTTTTTTTACTCTTCTCTGTCTTTGTGTCACTTTTCATTTGTTAGTCAGTACGTTTGTCTGTTATCCCTCTTACTCTTCTCTCTCTCTACCTTCCTCTATCCCCTCCTCCTTCCCTTCCATTCTTTTCTTTTTTTACCTCATTCTCCTTTCAGGGAGCATACTTACACCCCCACTACATGGACAGATTGCAAGGCAGTGGGAAGGGGGTTCCAGGGTACCCATACACCTGTTGGTGGATACTGGGATCTGTAGATAGATTTTGAATCACAGTTCCCCATTCAAATAAATCTCAAAACTGAAAAAAGTATAGCTCCAAACCACAGTCCAGCCTCAGAATTGAACAAAACTAGAGGATTCACATAAGTAAGAATTGGAGATTGAGCAAACAGAAGTAAAAGCAACCCCACCATCCCTGAACAACAAAATTGAAGAAGAGGGGGAAAAATTGGGAGGAAAATCTACACAAATGAAGAAAAAAACAAAAGAAGAATACAGGTCTCACACAGACTCCTGGGAGGTCAGACACTGAGAAAACAGACTTCAAAATGAGCAAAACAAACAGACAAAAAACAAACAAATAAAAATAAAATCAAGGAACCAAACTCACTCTTAGGTCATTTCTGGAAGTCCAACTTTCTTTCAGCTCTGAACTCTAGCTTTCAGCGCAAGCTGATAGAGTTGCTCTCAGTGCAGGTTGATAGGGCTGCTCAAAGCTTGGGTCAGATGCCCCAGGCCTACTGTGGAAGGAGGGTGGTTCAGATCTGGACTCACCCGGCTTGCTGCCTGTCAAGACTGCCACTCAGATCTGACCTGTCTGTGTCTATTCTAGCATGGGGGAGGGGCTTCTTTCCCTCCTGGTTTGATGAGATTAACTTAGGTCCCAAGATGATCTGATCTTTACCTCAGCTTAGAGGCTGGGTGGAGCTCAGCAGAGCTGGGCAGGCAATTCAAGTCTCTGCCTGGTCCTAGAACAGAGGAAATGGCTGCAGTTGGTGTTTTTTCACCAGGCATGTGTCCCCTCTCCAACTCTCCCCAATTTTCTCTCTCCCCTTACTGCATCCAGGGCTCCAGCTGATTTGCCATAACAGGAGACAGCGTGGGCCAGGTGCCAGGCAATGAAAATCAGCTGGATTTGGCATGTTCTTCTCAGGAGAGTCCCTAGAACAGCAGACAGTCTTGCATGACCGCAACTCCAATCTCAGGACAGTGGGGGCTTGCAGTCACCTTCAGAGGGGGGCCCCAGGTGCATGAACCTGAGTCTCCTCTCAGATGGACTTTCACTCTTCCACCAGCACATGCCTACTCATGCAGAAGTCTTTAAGAACACATGCTTTTGGGGAGACTCTCACAGTCCAACCTGTCCAGTCACCATCTTGTCAGCATCCCTTTCCATATTCTTGATGCATGCTCGTAGAGATATAAATTCCCATCTTAGAACTGTTTTCATGGCATCCCAGAGTTTTTGGCAAGATATTTCTTCATTTTCATTTGTTTCCAGAAATCTTTTAATTTCTGCTTTGACTTCAGTGTTGACACAGTAGTTTTTCAGCATATGCCGTTTAGTGTCCATGGGCTTTGGGGATATGTTGTTGGTGTTGATATTTATTTTTATTCCACTCTGGTCTCAGAAGATGCATGGCAATATTTCAACTTTATGGAATTTGTTTATGCTTGATTTATGGCCAAGAATATGACTGATCTTAGAGTACGTTCCACGTGGTGATGAGTAGAATGTATATTCTATGGTTGCTGGGTGGAAAAATCTGTAGGTATCTTTTAAGTTCATTTGGTCAAGTATCACATTTAGGTTCTGGATCTCCTTATTGATTTTTTGTCTTGATGATCTATCTAGGGCTGTTAGTGGGCAAGTGAAGTCACCTACTATAATAGTGTTAGAGTCAATATCTTTTTTTAGTTTACTTAGTAGTTGCTTTATAAATGTTGGTGCTCCTGTGTTGGGAGCATATATGTATAGAATGGATATTTCTTGTTGATGGATTGAACCATTTATCTTTATGTAGTGTTCTTTTGTATCTTTTTAAATTTTTGATAGCTTAAAGGTTGTTTTGTTTGATATTAAGATCATGACTCCCGGCTTCATTTGTGGACCATTTGCCTGGAAACTCATCTTCCATCTTCTAACTATAAGTCTATGTGCATCCCTTGTGATGAGATGAGTTTTCTGGTTGTAGCAAATAATTGGTCAAGGTTTCTTCTCCAACTTGCCATCCTGTGTCTTTTCAATTGTGCATTTAGTCCATTAACATTCAAGCTGATTATTGAAATTTGATTGCTTATTCCTGTCATGAGTCTCTTATAAAGTTTTGTCTTTGTTTACTTGTTTTCTTTTGGCTTTGGGGTTGATGCATGTGTGTGTTTTCAAGTTTGTTGTTGCAGTGTATTCTCTGTTGATTCAATGCTCTGCTGTTCTCTTGGGTAGTGTGTAGTCTTTTTTTTTCCATTTTTCTGTGCTTAATAACTTTTAAAATGTCTCCTGTAGAGCTGGTCTAGAAGCTGCATAATCTCTTAGGGATTGGATATCTGGGAAAGATTTTAATTCTCCATTACTGATAAAGCTAAGTTTGACTGCATAGGAAATTCTTTGTTGAAATTGTTTATCTTGTACTTCCAGCAAGATGGAGATGGGGCAGCTTGGTCTGTGAGACCTCCATGAAGGAGGACACAGAAAGACTTGGGTTCTCTCCCTGGGGGCCTGCTCTTCACATGGAACT
>CAUYQG010210620.1:0-12351 GCA_963574415.1 Tarsius wallacei | reverse complement strand
CCCCCCCCCCCCCCCCCCCCCCCCCCCCCCCCCCCCCCCCCCCCCCCCCCCCCCCCCCCCCCCCCCCCCCCCCCCCCCCCCCCCCCGCCCCCCCCCCCCCCCCCCCCCCCCCCCGCGCACGCACCCCCGCCCCACCCCCCCCGGCGCCCCCCCGCCGGCCCGAGGGTCGGAAAGGGGTGAGAATACTGTGCTTACTGCACATGTAAATCATCCTCAAGAAAGGTGTATTTTATTAGTTGAGAATTCAGCAGGAAACAGGGCATTTCTTCACAGGGTTTACTTGAAGTCTTTAATGGCAGAACTATAGCCAGAAGCGGGAGGGGTTAAGGAATCCACAAAGGCTAGGGACTCACCCAGGGCAGGGTCTAGAAACAGAGGGAAGCCATTACTGCTTTTAGACCTGTGGTTAGTGGAAGGAATGCCTTATCAGGGACTCAGAGAGAAATACAGCCTCGGAAGAGGGCCTTCCAATGAAAGTTACAACCAGAAAAATGGACTCGCTGGCAAAGCTGTTGCCTGGCGAGGGTCAGGGTAGCTAGGAGCACCCAGGCCATCTCTTCTCCTCATCTTCCATCTCCTGTTGCTGCCATTTTTTAACCAAGTGGTTCAAAACGGGAATGCATTTGACAATTTCTGAAGACATTTCTGATTGCCACAACTGGAGGAGTTGGTGAGACCGGCATCTAGTGGGTAGAGTTCAGAGATGCTGATGATATCCTACAATGCTCAGAACACCCTGTCCCTGGAAAAGAACTATCCAGCCCAAAATATCAATAGTGTCCAGGTTGAAACTTTGAATGGATTAACCATAGCTAATTGGAAGCAGAGGGAAAGGGGGCTGAGTGATACAGACTGTTGGCGTCAGCCTCTTGGGACACGGAGTGGTGGGAAGGCTAGAGTAAAGATCTGGGAGTTGGAAGTTGCCAAGTACAGAAACACAGGCACAAAGAGTCAGTGACTGCTGGATATTTGCTTTCAACATGATAGGCTAATTTGGTAATAAGGCAATACGTTTGCCTCCCAAAGTGCTAAGATGAGCCACTGTGCCCAGCAAGAATTAACTTAAAAAGCTTTAATCTGGCCAGGCGCAGAGGCTCAGCCTGTAATCCCAGCACTTTGGGAGGTTGAGGCGAGAGGATTGCCTGAGCCCAAGGGTTCAAGATGAGCCCAGGGGTTCAAGATAAGCCTGGGAAACTTGATGAGACCTCTTCTCTACAATAAGTCACAAAAACTAGCTGGGTGTGGTGGCATACGTCTGTAGTTCCAGCTACTCAGAAGGCTGAAGCAGAAAGATAGCCTAAGCCCAGCAGGTCGAGGCTGTGGTAGCCGTGAACATGCCACTGCACTCCAGCCTGGGTGACAAAAGTGAGACTCCAACTATGAATGAATGAATGAATAAATGAAAGAATGAATAAATAAATAAATAGCTTTAATACTATCCTCAAGGCAAAGTAAGAGGAAATTACCATAAAATATATTTGTTTCCTTAGTAAATATGACAATAGTTTATGGAATTGTTTTGACTTAGAAAATACATTTAATATATCTAACTATTAAATAAAATTTTACCTTGAGAATAATTGTGCACTTGATATCTGTTCTTCAAAGAGTATACTTAGTTAAATAAAAAGCAAAAAAAAATATAGGAAGATGAAGTCAGATTTTCAACCAAATGAGACTGGTTCTAGATTTTACTACCAATATGGTCCCCAAATCCCTTTGTACTAATCACTTAAATAAGAATTATATGATGGTATTTTTATATGAGGTTTTAATTTTATAGGTCATATTCAAGTGAACTAAAATGAGCTGAAATATCATCAGTTATCTTGATTTTTAACAACAAATATCTGAAAATTATCTGAGTATTGAGCAGCACACAACATTAGTCAATAACTTTTATTCATTTGTAGATATTAGAATCATGTGGAGATAGTGTGTCATTTGAATGTCCCTCAGAATTGGAGTTCTCTCTTTCTTTCTTGTGGTGAGTCTCACTCTGTCATCCATGCAGGAATGCAGTGGCATGATCACAGCTCACAGCAGCCTCAACCTCCTGGGCTCAGGCAATCCTTCTGCCTCAGCCTCCTGATTAGCTGGGACTACAGGCACATGCCACCACGCCCAGATAATTTTTTTAATTTTTTGTAGAGACAAGGTCTTGCTATGCTGCCCAGGCTGGTCTCAAACTCCTGGGCTCAGGCAATCTACTTGCCTCAGTCTCCCAAAGTGCTGGAATTATAGGGGTGAGCCACCATGCCTAGCCACAAACTCTTATATCATGCTGTTATAGGAATTCTATTTTTTTCTAAGATTTTTATAGTGTTGTCTTTCATATTTAATATTCCATCATAAAATTCATTTTTTATGTTTGTTGTCAGATAGGAACTCAGGTTTTTTTTTTTTTTTCAGTTGTTCCAGCATCATTTATTGACTGTATCACCTTTTTAACCACTGACCTTCCATGTCACACTAAATTAACAAATATTGAGGAGTTTGCTCCTGGGCTCTTGGTTCTGTCCTGTGGGGTCTGTTTTTCTGTCCCTGCACCACTACCTATTTTCTTCAATAATGTAGCCTTATCCAAGACTGCATTTTAAGTTAGGACAGAAGTTCAGTTCTCCACTGAAAGGTAGTTGTAGTAAAATACAACTTTTGCAACAAGAGAGCTACTGTGAGACTGAAAAAGAGGAGTTCTATAAGTCTAGGCCAATCAACTTGTAATACATATGCAGTTCAGACTGCCATGCAGCCAGTCATTCCTTCATATACATTTAATTTTCAGAAGATCGACTGTGTTTGACCATGCCTTCACCTCAGCTGGTCTGAAAACTGGAACAGGTGGTGCCGAGCCTAGCAATTCAATCATTACAGTCCTGAAATGGTTTATTTTACACCCTCAAAACAAACCCTTCCAGTTCCTCAATTGTGGTTTGCCATGTGTGAATGCAGACTGTATGAATGACTAGGTGCAAAAGAATATCCATTATGGCGTTGAAATCCTTATCATTATGTTGCATTTCCTGTGTTTGTTTTCACAGTAGCTGGGCCTAACAGCTCATCAAAATAAAACGATGAAAGGTATCAATCACGAAATCTACATGTTTGGTTTTGTGTTTAGAGATTTTAGACGTTTATTAGAAATCCTTAGCTTTCTGCACGTTTTGTATCACACACACACACATATATAGCATATTGTATATATGACAACATGTTGTGATATATACAGTCATTAATCAGACAAAATATGTCTTCACTCTACACTGGTGGCTCATCTCCCCTCTGTTCCCATGTTTCAGGTGAAACATTGTTGCTTGTATACCACACAAAATAATTTTGTAAAGCTACACATTGTTCATTTAAAATTTGATGCAGGCCAACCGTATGTAATCCCAGCACTTTGAGAGGCTGAAGCCGGAGGATTGCTTGAGCCCAGGTGTTTGATACCAGTCTGGGCAACATAACAAGAGCTCGCCTCTACATAAATTTAAAAAAAAAAATTCAAAAATGTATTTAAATAGTAATGAAGTATGTATTTTCCTGTGCATTGTATATCGTTAACTTTAGTGTTTAATTTTATTTTGTTATAACCCCAAAGTAACAGATTTAACTGACTCAATTTATAGAAAATATCTAGCACATAATCCAGTTGGCAGAGTCTGTCCTCTTTGTCAAATCAGTTAGCCAAATCAATTTTGGTTTCTGTCAAAAATACTGGGCTTTATTTTTAATTCATATATGTTATTTTCAAATTTAAATAGATACATTAATTTAACTCAGATATACACATACACAACTCCATATAAAAACTTTCTCACTTTTGAATTATAATCTTCAAGTAGAAAGTTAAGGGAGAAAGTGAGACAGAAAGGGGTAATGGCATGGACTCTTGCCAGATTGGGCCACAGAGGTATTAGACAGAGTGCCCGTGTGCTCTTTATTGCCTTGCATTTACTGAGAAATACATTCCTTTGTTTGGTGTCCTGGGGATTTTTGGAACTTGGGCTGAAAATATTCACTCCTTCTTTTGTAATGTTGTAGGTGGTCATTGCGAAAAAGAAATTGAGACAGGAGTGCTAGCAAACTAAAAATACTTTCCTATAAAGAACAATGTTAGGAAAGAGTCATGTGGAAGTTAAGGATTTAAATCTTGATTCCTTGAGGCTGTTGATGCCTGTCACACTCACTGAAAAGCTTTCTCATATCTCAAGGCTTATGCATACCCAAGTTTGAATACTAGTACTTCAACTGTCTTTAATTTATTTTTCTAATTAAAAAAAATATTTTTACATACACAACATACATTTTCTAACCTTGATCAATTTTAATATTATGCACTTAATGTGCATTTATGTGACAGACTTTTTTTAGTGGCTTGGGTTATATTAGTGTGTTAGATTGTGTGATCATTTCCAATTATCTCCTCCTCCTCTGTAAGCAGATTGTTCTTGCTCAGACCTGCCAGGCTTCTCTTTAGACAGAATGTGATTCTTCATTCCATGTGACTTATTTTGTCAAAGGATAGTGAGTGATCCCCTTATGTACCTCGTCTAAGAAGAAGCTTTAAAAGCTTTGCCAAATACCAAGGGTGCCAAAAAAAGGTATATACATTTTAAGAGATGTTATCTATATATTACTTTTAGTTTGCCATAATCAGAAGGGTCTGGAGGCTGATGGGAACCACTTTGAGCACTCTTGTTATTGCAGAAGTCAAATGTGACTTGTATTCATCTTTTGGTATTGGTATATTGAGTATTACAATTTTAAAACATTTTTTCCCTCTTTCTTAAAGTGTGTATACATTTTTTTTTTGGCACTTTCTATATACTGGCCATGCACTCTGCTTTTACAAAACACACCTCGCAGAGAATGGCTCCTCTTTCTTTTGTCTTTTCAACCTGGCCTATGGGTTGTGTACAGCCCAGCAGAACCTCACAGGTTCCAACAGAGCCTCAGATGACCCACAAGTCTCATGTCACCTGAGTAGGAAATAAACACTTATTCAAGTACAGTGAAATTTGCTAGTTATGCAGCCTTGACAGCAGCAAAAACTTATTTGTTGGACCAATGAACAAAATAGAAAATATTCCTACCCTCAGGGAGGCCTCACACTACATATATTTAGTATAAGCAAAAAAATAACATTATTTGACCATTATGTGACCGACAAGGATGGTAAAAGGTGATTCCATCCTTATTCTCTTTACTTTGTGTTATAAAAGAAAAAATAAATCTTTGTGGTTGGTCTTTTACAAAAGTAATACATGCTTAAGAGCAACAGAGCTTACTCTTTTGGTCTCCTTGTACTGACCATGCTTCCACTTGAAACAACAAAAGCTAACAAAAAGTGTTGTTGTTAAACAATAAATTCACTTTTCAGTGAAGAAAATAATCTATTTAGAGGAAGAAAAAAGAAAGAAACTTGAACTGGACATAAAAGCCTTACATATACCTAAATTATGAATGAAGCCATACAGCTGAATGAAACTTTTATAATGTCCTGTGCAATATCTTTTTCTAGAGTGAGGGGTTGTTTAAACCTTACTCTAGAATTTTCCCTTTTCTCATGAATATTTATGATACCGTGTGCCAAAATCCATTCCTTCAACTCACTTACTGGGCACCTTTGATGTACTGCCACTTTTTCCATAAGGCCTTTCTCCTTCTAAAAAAAACACAAGCATCAATGGGTTTTAAGTGTTTCATATAGTTCCCTTTTCAGTATATATTTTCTTTCTTTTTTTTTTTTTGCAACAATTGCATAAAATTTATGCCTATCTTAATACAAGAAAAAATAGGAAAAATTCAAAAGGAATGTGTGTATGTGTTTGGTACTGACATGCACATTGGTGATACAGGGGAAAAGAAAAAGAAGGGAAATAAGGAGAGCCCTTGCCTTTATATTGCTTATATTCTAGGAGTTTAGGGAAAAGACACATAAATGAATAAAATAAGTAAGTTGTCAAAACTGTATACACATGCACATCATAATGAATTGAAATTTTAAGTAGATTGATCAGTAAAAGCCTTGCTGAGAAGATGATAATTAAGTGCTCAGAGGAGAGGGAATAGTAAGCCTTGCAAACATCTATGGGAAGCTGAGTAGAGGAAATAGCATGTGTAAAGGTCCTGAGGTGGGGGCACTCCAGTATAGAAAGGTGCAAATAGAAAGGAATGAGCAGGTGACTCTGAGAGAGAGAGAACAGGACTCAACTTCATGTTGGATCTTAAAGGTCACCCTTGGACTCTTCTATACCAAGAAGCTACTAGAGGATTTTAAGCAGGGAAGAGGCATAATTTGATTTATGTATTAACCTAAGTGCTCTGACTTCTGTGTTGGAAACAAAGCAAAACAAACAAAAAATGAAGAGCATAAGAAGCAGAAAAACAAGCAGCAAAGAGGCTCTGAATGCCGAGGTGAAAGAAGACACCTATTTGGTCCAGGAAGGCATTGAAATCCTGGACATAAAGGTGATAGGTTAGCTATAAAACCATTTATGCACACACACACAATTGAAACAGATAAAAATTGCCTTGGAGGATTCAAGGAACTGTTAGAGAAATATAAGATCAGGCAGTCCTTTATATTGTTTAAGAAATAGTTGATTTAAGTTTAGAAAATTGACATTGATTAAAATTTTTAAAAACTCACAGTATACTTAGAAGTTTAGTTCATGACTCTGCATAATACCATTAAGATAGTCATTGAAAATGCACATTAGCAAGAAGTTCCAACCCCCAACCCACAGACAGGCACCGGTTTGTGGCCTGTTAGGACCTGGGCCACACAGCAGGAGGTCGAATGAATGAAGATTCATTTGTGTTTACAGCCACTCCCCATCACTCCTAAGACCACCTGAGCTCCATATTCTGTCACATCGGTGTTGGCATTAGATTCTCATCAGAGCATGAACCCTACTGTGAACTGGGCATGCAAGGGATCTGGTTTATGCACTTCTTATGAGAATCAGCCTGATGATCTCAACCCGATGATCTGAGATGGAGCTGAGGTGGTGATGCTCGTGCTGGGAAGTGGCTGCAAATGCAGATTAACATTAACAGTGAGACTTGACTGCACAGAGACTATCATAAATCAATTGCTTGCAGACTCATCTCAAAACCCTATCAGTGAGTGGCAAGTGAGTTTTGTACTTCAATTGTACATCTGGTGGCAGGCTTTGAGTCAGAATCTAACATTTATTTTAGTTCATGCATGACCAGTCCATTATTTTGTTTACCACTTCCATCTGTGCCTCTTTTTTGCAAATGATGCGTTGTATAATTATTTCATTATACATTACAACATAATAATAAGAGCAATAAAATGCACAATAAATATTATGCACTTGAATCATCCTGAAACCATCTTCCCCTGGCCCCTAGGTCTGTGGAAAAATGGTCTTCCATGAAACTGGTCCCTGATGCCAAAAATGTTGAGGACTGCTGCATTAGCTAAGTCATGAATGAAATGAACACAGTGTTATAATGTTATACTTTTGTGATACTTTATACAGATTTGACCACAGTGATGCATTCCTTTAGTTCTGCTCTAAGTAAGAATTCATATGTCTGAAGATGATCACCCAGACTGCTGCTGGCCCTTTCCACGTTTGTATGTGAATTTCAGGAAGAAAGAATTTGTATCTCACTCAATTTCTTATTCTCACCTACGATTGTTTAAACATATGAGGGTTTGTTTCTCTCAT
Source organism: Tarsius wallacei (assembly GCA_963574415.1). NCBI lineage: Eukaryota > Metazoa > Chordata > Mammalia > Primates > Tarsiidae > Tarsius > Tarsius wallacei. The sequence goes on along the minus strand of CAUYQG010210620.1, from coordinate 4,645 downwards.
AACCACGAAGTCCAAATGTTAACATTAAGTGGTTGCTGATGTAGTTGAGCAGTAATTCTCTTGAACTTTTATTCAGATTTAAAAGATGGTGTTGAAGCTCCAGCCGTTATGACATATAGAAGAAGGAAGAAGTCAGGAAAAGGTAGTGCCTGCTTTGACAAAAAACAAAAATCCTTCCTAGAATCCCCTCAGCATTCTTTCTCTCATCCCTAGTCAGCCACAACAGTGTTACCTGTCCATCTTTAATGGCAAGGAAGCTGAAAGATGACACATTTAGCACAAGTCGTTTCTGTGCTGTAGACAGTTAATGAAGTAGAAACATAAATGGAAATTGATCATATAAATATCTAAAAGAGAAATCGATCATTTGAAAAAAAAAATGTTATGATAGAATGAGTCTAGGTTTCTTGAACCCCCAATGAAACAACATAGGTGAAAATAATTTTTATCTTCTGTTGATCTATTAAACCATGAGTGAAAGGGTACAAGATCATAATTTAGCCAGCAATCTTCAAATTCTAAAACATAGATGAAACTAAATGTCAGTGGAGTTTTGAGTGTTGAGTAGTGCTAATTATAACTAGTCTTTCTGGCATAACAGTCTTTGATAATAAGAATTCAAAATTTGGTAACCTTTCATCACTATGTTTAATTTCCATATTAATACAAAATTAATAGCATCTGTCATGAATTGAACTGTGTTCCCCACAAAATATGTTCAAGTTTCGAGCCCCCAGTCCCTATGAATGTGACCTTATTTGGAAATAGGATCTTTGCAAGATGTAATCAAGTTAAGAAGAGGTCGTTAAGACAGGCCCTATTACAATATGACTGCAGTCATAAGGAGAGAAAAACAGAGATACAGGGCAAAGAAGGCCAGGAAACAATGGGGGTAGATTGGAGGCATGTATCTACAAAGCAGGGAACTCCCAGAGCTCCTGGAAGCTGTGTAACAGGTCAGGAAGTTCCCTAGAGGCATCAGAAGGAGAAGGTCATGCCAGCACATTGACTGTGTACTTCTGACCTCAAGAACTGTTAGAAAATAATGCTGTTGTTTTAAGTCACCCAGTTTGTGGCACTTTGCAACAGCACTCCTAAGAAAATGATACAGAGCCTAAACCACTTATTTTATTTTATTTTTTCTTTTGAGTTGGGGGTTTCACTGTGCCACCCAGTCTGGAATGCAGTGGCATGATCATAGCTGACCACAACCTCAACCTTCTGGGCTTAGGTGGTCCTTCCACCTCAACTTCCCAAGTAGCTGGGATTACAGGCTCATGCCACCATGCCTCGCTAATTTATTATTATTATTATTATTATTATTATTTTGTAGAGAAGAAGTCTCATTATGTTTCCCAGGCTGGTCTTCAATTTCTGGGCTCAAGCAATCTTCCTGCCCCAGTCTCTCAAAAGTGCTGGGATTACAGGTGTGAGCTCCCAAGTCTGGCCTAAACAGTATATATTTTAAATTAGCAAATATATTGACTATCTTGGGTGTTTTTATGGTAAGATAAGTAAGAAAAGCAATAGGAATTTAAAAAGCAATATAAAATAAATTTGGTGTTGTACCAGTTTTTATATTATTATGAATAATGTAATGCATTAAATATATGCATGCATATATATACAATTTATGAGTGTGTTAAGAATTATAACATTACTGATAGCTCTGAAATTTCTTAGATCTTAGTCTCTTAACAAATCGAAAACACTCATGAATTACTTTTCTCGCTCCCATAGTTTTGTTTATATTTTTAACATATATATGAATTCCATAACACTATATAGCTTAGTTTACTTGTGTTTTAATTTTATTTAAATCATATCAGAAGGTGCATTCCGCTATATCCTGTTTATGCTACATTTTATAAGATGCAGCTCTATTGACGTATGTAAATACAGCTCATTTATTTTCACTGCTATTTTGTATCACGGTATGTAACTCTACCACATTGCGTTTATCTATTCTCAAGTTGACATATATGGTTTAGTATTATAAACAATTCTACAGATATTCATGTACATGTCTCCAGGAACATATTGCTAGATGTATGTGTGTGTGTGTGTGTGTGTGTGTGTATATATATATGTATATATATATATATATATCCATAACTGAAATTATTTGGATGTAAAATGTGTCCATGTTCCACCTTACAAAATCACACCATTTTTAAAAATGATATTATTAATTACGCTCCACCAATGATGTACATGTATTCTTATTACTCACATTCTTATGAATACATAATATTTGCTAATGTTTCCATTTGTTGCCATGCTAGTAAGTATAAAAGGATATTCATGGCAGTTTAATTCAAAATTTTGTGATTATGTTTATTTCACTTGTGTTTTTTCTTCTATGTAAATGCTGTTCAGATTTTCTATTTGGGGAGTTGCTTATATGTTATCATATCGATTTATAGGTAGCCATTATAAGTTCAGAATATGAATCTCTTGTTGGTACTGTTTTGCTGTTGTTTCCTCCTAGGTTAGGTCTTGTCTTTTTCCCTTAATATTTTAAAGTTTATTTAAAAAGCAACATGTATAATTATAGTTCTTTTTAGTTACCCAAGGATATTAATATTTTATATTCGAAGTAATACTAGAAGAATGATATTACCATAAAATTTTAAGACATTTTTAAGGAAGAAAATAAAACACTTTAAGGGGAAAAGACACTTCCAAAGTCACTTAGATCTGTTTTTAAAATCCAAGTTATCTTCTAGAACATGCTTTTTTGATCATGGTTTAGGATATACCGTATTTAGAACACTTCCTTTCAGAATAAATGCTTCTTTTTTTTTGGTATGAAACCTGGATCCAACTACTTTACCTCCTAGAATATTTAGCAAATTAAACCAAGTGTGTTGACTCTACATTTTGAATTAAGGTATTCTTAGTGACTTCCTCTTGGCACCTGAGTAAGTAAAATCAATAATTTTGCCTGCAGTCAAAACATTTTACAGATCAGTGAAACTTGTAGTTACAGGTATAATACAAAACTAAAATGCCACATAATTTTAATGATAATTTGATCTATGTCAGAGTTATGGAAGTAAACCCCAAGTTTTATTTTTTATTTTGTAAAATATCATAACATTGGATCATTATTCATTCCAATAATGTCTAAAAATCCATTATTTAGTGTAGTTTTTCAGTGCAATGTGAATAAAGACTGTGTATAAACTAAATTGATGGATGTAATATGAAGTGTTCACTTTTTTCTCCAACTTCTGATTTTAATAGAAAATGGATAAAAAGAGCAATGAAATCTTTTCATAATGAAAATATTATTTTTAAAAGAAGTTGGAATTGTGCATCATAACTAAGCACTTGATGCCAAAGTTTATTATATATTCTAAATCAAACAAAAATGTAAGAATTTGCACAAATGGTACAACAATCCCAAGGCCGACATTTTTTAATAAAACCCTCTATTGTGTGTTTGCAATTGTTTATGTGGTTCCTTCATATGGTCAGCAGCTGGAAGTTATGCAACTTCAAAACCATGAAATGTTGTTCTACATAATTTCCAATGCTCTCCTTATGCAAAACCCTAACAGTAGCGGAGTTATGAATTGAAGCCTTAGATAAATAATACATGTTAATGCATTCTCAGAGAAATGCCCTTGGTGTTCTCTAGCCGTACAAAAACACCCAAGGTATTCATTCCTTTGGGACTCTAAAACTTAATGACTCAAAGTCCAAAAAAGATGTGGAGTTCAAATTGATACTGTAGGTTATGGAGAAAAACACACATTTGGACAACAGACATCAAATTATGTCTCATTTCTTCCTCTTACTAATTGTGTAGTTTATTTTTCACCTTTAAATAGGGACAGTTCATCCTAGTCTAGGTTAGGTTGCAGTAATAAACAACCCATTGATTATAGAGGCTTATACAAAGAAAATTCTTTCTTACTCAGGCTACATGTTTGTCAGAGTTGGCTGGGGCTTTTTATAATATCTTCTCACTCTGCAGCACCGACTGATAGAGAAATTGCTATCTCAAGAGTTGTCATTAGCTGAAGCAGCAGGAAAGAGCTCCCACAAATAAGTACTTCAGTCCATTGCATTCACAGTTCACTCATCACATAGCCTCGCCAACCTTGCAGGAGTCTAAAAGGAGCATTCTACCATGTTTCTGGAAAACAAAGAGCCATAAATACTAGGTGCAGCATAGAAGACCATCATGAAGTTTTTGAGAATTTGCCAGTAATCTATATCAGTTTCTAGCATTGGGTTTATATACATATATATATATATATTTTTTTTTTTTTCCCAGTCAGCATCTCACTCTATTGTCCAGGCTGGAGTGCAGTGGTATGATCACAACTCTCCACAGCCTCTACCTCCTGGGCTCAGGACATTCTTCCACCTCAGTCTCCCAAGTAGCTAGTACTAAAGGTGTGTACTGTGCCTTTAGTACCATGCCCAACTAATTTTTGTATTTTTTTTCTAAAGACAAGGTCTTTCTATGTTACCCAGGCTGGTCTCAAACTTCTGGGCTCAGGCAATCCTCCTACCTCGGACTCCCAAAGTGCTGGGAACTACAGGAATAAGCTACAGCATCCGGCTTCCTCCCACTCTTTCTAAGTCTGTCCTGTCCTATCCCCCGCCAGGCTCTTGGCACACAAGGACA